>PVHP010040344.1:0-15921 GCA_004024765.1 Zapus hudsonius | reverse complement strand
TCCATTTGGATCCTCCATTGTATGACTGTGGTGGCCCCTCTCTTGCCAGAATCTCAGCTATCGGCCTACGGTCGGTTGGTAGGGTTAGATGAGCCCCAGCACTCTCGCTGCATCCTGAAAGATAAAAACACAATCTCCATCGGAGAGTGAGATCAGTGTAGGTTAACAAATACACACAATTTTAGATTACCAGGATTCGGTTTTTAGTAGCCTCCCTATCAATTGGTTCCATAATGCTTCTTGTCTTGGGAGCCTAAGAGTATGGGATCCGGTGCCTTTCACCCTGAATCCCGAGTTCCAGACAAGGGGACCCCCTCACTAAGTGGAAAATTGGCCGAATTGAAAGCTGTTGATTGTCCTCCCCAGGCCCAGGCTCCTCCATTACACAAGTGCTCCTTTCTTGGTAAGCTGCTCACTCCTACTGGGAGGTGTGGTCAGCCTACTCATAACCACCGATTGTGTTTCCTGTCAGTGGTCTCTGTTTACTTCAGCTGTCGTAGATCATTTTCCCCTGGCAGCCTGTGCAGTGCCTTCCAGCACTACACTAACTGCCTTCTGTGGGCTGGATACCATTCCAGACGTTGAAGGGTTTCTCCCCTCTCTTATCTGTACAGAATGTTGACTGATCCTCTCATGTGCAGATGTGGTGCAGGTTACTGTATCCTACTTTAGTGTCTGAGTGAAGCGGACTTGTTCAGATTTCAGAGTTTCACAGTGCTCCTTTCTTATCCTTTAGCTCTTACATTCTTTCCATCTCTTCTTCCACAGTGTTCTCTGAGTCCAGGAGGGACTAAAGAATGTGCCTTTGGAGGGTTGAACACTCATAGTCACCTGTTCTCAGCACTTACTGTTTGGCCCTAACTGCCTAATAAAATTAAAAACGAAAAGCGTGCATTATCTGGCCAAGGCCAAGTTATCTTCAGGTCCCCCTGGCAGACAGCAGAATTCATCTATTGATATGAAGATAAATATTTGGAAGCAACTTGGAAAAAAATCCCTTTTAAGTAATACAGAAATAACAGCTTGTTCCTTATGAACTACCTTCTCCCAGCTCTGAACTTTTGCGTGGTTTTCAGGACCATGGATGAACTCTGTACTGTGGAGCAGGCCTCCCCACCAATCAAAGAGCTGGTGGCATCATTTCTTTGGTCAGTTGTCAGTGTACTATTAGGTGTGGAATAGACTTTGTCACTTTTCTTCAGGAAAAGTTTAATGTAACAAGGGTTCAAGCTATAACCCTTAAAGGCTAGTGGTCAACCTCAGTCAGCCTGATTGGTGGGTCCACCAACCTTAGAAACAGCACCTTTCAGGCAGCAGCCAAGTGTTTCTCCACAAGAGCCTGCAGAGGACAGAGAGCAGATTCAAACCTTGGGAAGTTTTGGTGAGGACTAAAGCTTCATGCTTCTTTTCTCATCAGCGCCTAGGTACATGACCCTATCTCTGACCAACCAGACACATCTGCCCTGCCAAGAGACTGGGAGAGAGTGACTCAGTGAAAAAGTTTAGAGGAAGAATTTACTTTCTTTCAAATCCTTAATTCAATAAATTCCCAACTATACTTTTAATCAGTCTTTTCTTCCTAACATCCAGTCTCTTTCTGCTGCTTGTATATATAAACCTTGGCTGATGCCAAAAATAATGGTAAGTGCCAGGCAGAATCAGCCCTCCCAAAAAATGGCAAGAATCTGGGATGATTTGTTTGTCAAGCTTAGGGCTTAATGCAATGGAAATTCACCTAGAAGTAAGAGACAGGGCATGGCGAATAGTGGAAAAAAAATCAAGGCTTTACCCACAGTCACCTGAAGCCTAACACCTACTGAAGCCAAGGCTTGCCATTGTTGCCAGCACAGAATGATATTTAAAAAATACACAAGAAATTCAAAAATTCTCATTAATTCTTTTTAGATGGATCTTACTTTTAGATCCTATCTGTCTTTTAATATGGGGATTGATATGATTAATACATACAATAATTATTATTGAGAGTATGATTTAGTCCCTGTCATGCTGATGATTTTATGAATTTGGTGGTTGTATCATCATTGGTTATTTAACAATTTTTCTCCGGTGTAGCTTCTTTAATATATTTATCTTTCTACTCAATGAGAAGTGTTCTCTCCTATATCCACTGTATAGCCATAGTAGTATTTATAAATTCATTTGAACCTACTTTTATAATGGAAAGCTCTCTTTTCTTTCTTTTTTTTTCTTTTTCCTTCTGTTATGAGAAACCCATTCAATGGCAATAGTAGTTTGCTTGGTCACCTGTGGTCTTTAAATAACTGACCTACAATATTCCAAGTCCTCTAATTTTTAGTTTCTATTAAAAAGCCATCTATTATTCTAACAGAACTGCCTTTTCTGTGACCCTGTGTTTTCCTCTTGCCACTTTCAGTACCTTTTCTTTGTTCTTGAATACAATATGATGTGGGAAATTTCTTTTTCCGGTTTGGCTTATTTAGTGTTCTGTGTGCCTCTTCCTGCTGGATGTGCATCTCATTACCTGGACTCAGAATTTTTTTTTCTATAATTTTATTAAAACTATGCCCTAAGGTCTTGACCTGAAGCTCTTCTGTGCCCATTAATTGTAAATTTGGACCTTTTTATGACATCACAATTATCTCACATGTTATGTTCATTTGTTTTTCAAGTTCTCATTGGTTTTGATTACCTGATCTAATTCCTCTACCTTTTCTTTAAGGCCAGTTCTTCTCTTCTCCACTTAATTGATTCTATCTGTGAGTCTGTCTATGGAGCTTTAAATTCTACTTATGGAACTTTTCATTTCCAGAAACTTTTTTAGTCTATTTTTAAAGAACTTCTGTCTCTTTATTGAAATCTGTTTTTAAATCCTGGTTTTACTTCTTTATGTTATTTAGCTGTTTTTTGTCTTGTGCAATGCATATAGGCATGCATTTGTGTTCTCTACATGCATTTGTTTGCCTGCACTTGGATTTGTTTCTCATGTTTATTAATATGTTCTTTGAATTTGTTTTATATATTAATAATCATTACTTTTAGTTCTTAGCCTGGAGTTTCCTCTAAGTAGATCTACTGAGTATACTCTACTGGGGATTTGGTAATTCTAGGAATTCACTCACGGATGTCAGATGAGATAGATGAAGTGATCCCATTTCAGCAGATAGGTGGTACACAGTTCTTGCAATCCACCATCTGTGAAGTGAAAGAATGTGTGTGAGGGTGCAGAGAGGAAGGAGGGAGTGTCAAGAGCTGAGGACAGTAAAGCAAGCTAATGTGCAGTAACTTATACACAGGCCATGACTCTGATGGCAGAGAAGTTTGAGAAAGAGGTAGTGCACTGGGGGCAAACAGCTGATCAGTTGTACCCAAACTGTAGTATGGAACCCTGACTCCAATGATGGTTATTTCTCTGCCTGGAAAGGGGAGCAGGGAAGAGGAGAAAGCAGCTCTTCCCAAACTCATCTAGGATTATGGCTCGAATGGTGGAAATATCAGCAACCTTGTATGTATGTATATTAAATGTACACAATATATATTTAGGCTAGAAATTCATTTGACATTTTATTC
The DNA here is from genome assembly GCA_004024765.1 of Zapus hudsonius. Classification (NCBI taxonomy): domain Eukaryota; kingdom Metazoa; phylum Chordata; class Mammalia; order Rodentia; family Dipodidae; genus Zapus; species Zapus hudsonius. The sequence goes on along the minus strand of PVHP010040344.1, from coordinate 12,372 downwards.
AAATTGCAATTTATCATAATGAATTTTGAGCCATAGAAATATCACTTTTAAATAGTCATTAAAAATATTGGCTTCTACCAGGTTAAAAACAGAAGCAAGGCTTATTTTTGCTCTCATGAGATTATTCACAGTCCATGTGTAACTTTGTCAACCACATCACATGATGCTCTGTGAGACTGAGGAATTGTTTTAGCCTTAGAAAATGTTATTTTGATCCATTCATTATCAAAACTGAGAAAGAGCCAAGCATAGTTTCCTCAAATGAAGTAATTGAAGACATATTTAATTACTTTAACCAAATTGCTTAATTTTAGGTTTTTCTTATGTGTGACGAGGGTAGCAATTAAAACCACAATAAACACCATCTTCAAGGCAAAGGAAGGGAAATGTAGGGCAGATTCACTTGGGCAGATTCACCCACATCAGCAGCAGGTGGTAAAGACTTTCTTATGGAAGGAACTTTTTAAACTCAAAGGACAATTAAGACCAAAAAAGGAACAAAATAAATAATGAGTTTTGGATTCTATAAAACATACTTAACTTTAATTAGAAGGGAAATATATCAAGTAGATATATTGAAGTCTGTAATCTTTTAAGCATATTGTGCTCAGTAAATATCTCTTCTCTCTTCTTGAAAGTAGAAAGAAATGTACAACAATACATATGACTGATAAAAATTTTTCTCCCTTATTTTATAAAAGTCCTGGGAATGTTTAGATGCTTACATGGCTGTTGATTTTAAGGATGTGTCATACATGAGTTGTTTAGAGAGATCTAAATATCTGTTTAATAATGCAATAGTAATGCTGCAGTATTAAGGTAGGAAAAAAACAGGTGTCATCTAAGTGCATAGAGACGAGCAGAACTATTTCTCAACATAATTCATAAGAAGAGAGGAAGGAAATTACTCAGTTGGAAACACATAAGCTGTATTTTCTAGAAAAGTATATGCCTGTTGTATGAAAAATGAGTTTCATAAGTGACGTGTCATTTTAATTAAACTTTAGAATACTTTTATGTTCAAAAGAAATAAATGTGAAGTGATAATTTCATATTTTTATAAGGTATATATAGATAGCTCAGAAGTTAAAGATGCTTGCTTAAAAAGCCTGTTGGCCTGAGTTCATTTCACAGTATCCAGTAAACCTAGGTATACAAAGTGCGGGATATGTCTATAGTTACTGTACAATGGTAAGAGGCTCTGGCCTGCCCATTCTCTCTCTCTCTCTCTCTCTCTCTCTCTCTCTCTCTCTCTCTTTCTCTCTCTTCTCTCTTCTCTTCTCCTCTCTCTTTCACTAGCAAATAAAAATAAATTTTATGAGTCCAATTACATACTGATTTGCTCTATAGTATATTTCAAATGAAAGCAGACAAGAAATAATTTTTACTATTAGCTTGTTTTGGCATGCAATATATTTTCTTGGAAGATGCCTGGATTGATTTGTTCATTGTTTCATTCTAGGTAAATTATGTTTTTCTAAATGCTGAAAATAATTTTACTTAATCTATACTGTGGATTTTACTTGATCACTTCTGTGTAACTTTCATTCCACCAGGAATAAAGTTGTAAAAAATGGAATGAATTTTCCAGACTCTTTTGTAAGCAAAATACCCGGTCAATAAGATGTATACTTTCAGATATTGAACCATTTGATATCTTCTAACTGCTGTTGGTGATAACGAATGAGGGTCAACATGGTAGCTAGTAGGTAATTTACTTGAAATTTGATGAAAGGATTTTAAGTGATAACAAGATGCTGATATTTTTTATTTAATTTAAAATTAGTACTATTAACACAGTATATGGATATGCCTAATCATTTCATTATATATCTTAGAAACATATAATTTTGTTAATTAAATTACTATATAGTGTTTGCTAACCTTACTTTCTCATGATTCCAGTTGTGTGCATATGAAATGTAATCCTGGGACTAAGAGAGAAAACAAGAGTGATTTCACTATTTCCCACAGACCATAGTTTGATATAATCCTAATATAAGAAATAATTTTCTAAATATTTATTCAAGTTAAACCTTAATAGGAAAATAATTTTCTACTGTATGAGTTTATAATATGTTGATATCAGTTAACTAGGTTTAGGAAAATGATGTGGGCTTTTTTTGTATATATGTGACTAAATACAATCTGACTGTTGCCATAAAACCACTTTGTACTATTTATAGATTAGATGGCATTGGGACATCTTTTTAAAGTGAGAATGTTTTGATAGGGAATGCTATATTAAATTTTAAATTATATTGTCAAGTAAAGCTATCACTGTTGTCTTCCTCACTTAAAGGAGATATATGATAAATATATCCAATATATTTAGCTTATTAATAAACTATTTTCCATAAACAGTCTAACAACAGTTAAAACTGAGTTGTTTTTGCTTATTCTTTTTAGAGTTCAGGTAAGTAATGTGTTCATAAAAATATCTACCTAATGATGTGTGTTTGTTTTCTCAAACCTAAATTTATGATACTAAAGATAATTAAAAAAAGAAACACACAAAAATATCATAATGAACATATCTTATGTTATATAGGTAGTGCATGAAAAGCAACAACTTTTTAAGGACATGAAGTCATTATTTTTATGTCCTATAAATGGAATGTGGATTTAAATATTAGGAAATCCCTTTACTACCAGAAAAAGAATGTCTTAAGACTCTTGATAATTAGAAATATGGAAAAAGATTTGGTTTGAAAACTGTGGTGGGGGAGGTAGGTGGGGCAGTTGTCCTCTGACCTGCTCCTAGAAATCAAAAGACTGACCAAAAGCTAGAAAGTGTGAGCATGTACACAGTTTTCATATTTTATAGGCAAACCTAGCCAACCACCCATGTTACTGTTCATACTAAACAAAAGTTCCACTTTGGTTATTAATATTGAACATACTCCGAGTCAAACCATTAATTATTGTGACAGCCCTTTTTCCCACTGGCTTATGAATGATTAGCCTTAGCATATGTCACGCCGCCTTAAAAAATCCACATAAAGGAAGGATCTGTGAAAGAAAAATAGCTGTTTTTTAGGAAATGTCATGAAAAAAACCATCCTTCCCTTCATTGGCATTTTGGCTCTTTGACTTTGTATCCCACTTATATCTTAATTTGGGGAAGCTGGAGAGGTTGGAAGAAACATCATTTATTTCTTTTTCCAAATATATATATATATATATATATATCAGCATGTAGGTCTTTGACATTTGCATAACAAAAATATATCTCAAGCATTAGCAAAAACCAAGTTGAACTAAGTTCTCACATACTAAACAGTCATCAAATCTAACAAATGAATGAGCAACATTTTGTCTTTTGTTTCTTTTAAACTGGTCATTGGTTAACAGCATTCCATTAAATGAGAAAACTAAGTTCATTTACTACAAGATCAATCAGTACAGAGACCTTTGTTCATAAGGAAAAGTGTAAACAAGGGCAAAATGAGAGATATAGAAACTAGGGGCAAACATCTTCATGTACAGACACTGGTCTGTTAATACCTCAGGCAGAACCAGTCATTATTTTGAAGGGTTCTTTTGCCCTCTTTTGTAAGAGAACATTTTAATAGAAGAGTATCTGCCAGGTGAGGAATAAAGGTAAAAGTTGGCATACGAAATGGAAAGCTTGTGTATATAATTTCACAGGAGTTTTGTTGTTCTCACTAGCTACCCAGTGATTATTAATGGGTAAACATGAGATTACTGACCTATTTTGGCACTGTAGGACGCTTCCTTCTCTCTCTGCTAATTGCATCTGGTGAACATCAGAACAGAAACTGCAGGGCTGGAAGGCTGTGCTGTCATATAGCCAATTAGGTATACAAACATCCAATGGGAATGTCTCTTCCCACAGTCTAGAGCCCTGAGGAGGTTCCAGGCAGCTGGTGCCCTTCCAGAGCCATGGGTCACATGGTGCAGCACACAGTTTCCCTGCAGCAAGTGGAACTTCCTGGCAGTTTTCTTATTAAATAAATAACCTCTTGCTGAGAAAGTGTTGCTAAGTGTCTATGATTGCAAAGCAATTGAGAATTGAGGAAGCAGAGAAAAATTGTACTTAGTTCCTGGTATCCTGAACTTGGAGCAATGTTAATGAGAAATGAGTGAGCACAGAATAAATACAAGGGCAGCAGGATTGCAGTAGCAGTACTTTCCCAAGAACAGCCAGAGATGTAAGACAGTTTACACGTTTGTTGAGCAGCAGAAGAGGTTATTTTGGGGCTGAGTGTATATACCATGTGGTGTTCATCATTTCCAGCTGTCTCCAAAGTAATTCTTCTACCATGAACTGAAGGCCACTTTTGCTATTTAGAGAGCTCCCCTCCGCTCACAAGTGAGTCTACTAAGTGAATCTTCCTTGGAGATTTTTGTGCCATGATAAAAATAGAACAATCATAATAATTTGTTATCAGAGAGGATTATGTCTAGGAGCCTCCACCCAACATGACATACCAAAAACGTGCAGATGCTCAAATATCTCATATAAAGTCTGTAGTATTTGCCTAACATGGATCCTCATGTACTTTAGTTCATCTCACCACTTCCTATAGTTCACAATACATTATAAATGCTATTTATGTAGTTGTGATAGTTTAGAGAATACTGAAAAGAAAAGTTGGGTTATTACAGACATTTTCATTAACAATATATTTAGTTTAATTACACCGAGTTGGATACACAGAAGTACCTCTTAACACAAAGTCAGCTGGATACTTTCTGGTGATTATATTTTTTTTCAGAAATAGGATATATTCTGTAAAATTAGATATGAAGTGGGATTGCCAGGTGGCCGTCAGTTACTTGTGCTCATTGCAAACATAATTTGCTTTTTTCTTAAAATATCATTTCATCTTTAAGTAAGTCATATGTAGTGTATGAACAGCTCTCGATCATGACTTCCAAAAAATGCTCAACATACATAATCAAGTATTTTGCAACTAGAAGAACCTTACCCAGTTTTAAGGTCATCATTAATCCAGGTATTTTGTGATAATACCTTTAAACCAGAACAGCAACAAAATTCATGTACTAGAGAGAGGTCTCATTTATGTCTTTCTGGTATATTTAGTATAAGAATGAAGAAGATGACTGTTATATATTGATTTCTTCCAGTTTCTTTTTAAACTATTTTTTTAGTGCAGAATGATCTCTTATAATTCAAAACTAGGTAAAATAAAAAATAAGGGTAACAAAGGAATGAAAAGAGAGAAATATTTTCCTTCAAGAAATTTTAGTTTACTTTAGAAAAAACACAAAGAGAAAATTATAAAGGATTCCAGGATACATTTCTGTTTGGCTCTGACCTACACAATTAAGTGGTCCCACACCCCACACTGACAAATGGGCCAGAGAAAGCTTGAATGCTTTGTTCTGATTCCAGACAGACTTCTTCTCCTTAGTTACACTGTTTAAGTCTCCTCCATCCCTCTCTTTCTCTTTCTCTCCCACAATTATCTATCTCTTTCTCTCTTTCTCTCCCCTCCCCCACCTGCCTTAGCTCAGTCCCTTAAACTTTCTAGATAAGAAAAGTTAGATAGTCTGGAATAGTGCTTTGTTTTTCCATTTAGCATTAAAAAAATACAAGAACAAGCTACTTTATTAGGAGACAGGATTGATGTAATTTTTATTTTAAAACCCTTTCTGTCAAGAGCCCCAAATAAAACATCCCACTCAGAATCTTAGACATAGCAATATAAAAATATACATCTACAAATTGAAGTAAACAACAACAAACATGTCTATATATCTCCAAGCAGACATAGACATAACTAACATTTATTTAGTACATGACTCCTTTCCATCAATTCTCCCTCTCTTTTAGATAATTCCTTTCATGCATGCATGTTTTATATACTGCCCTGGCTTGGGAAACTAGAATAGATGTTGCCACCTGTTCTACTGATTAGCTTTGTACATTTGAGTGATTTAATTAGATTATCTTAACATTAGTTCCCTAACTTTAAGTAGAGGTCATTCTAATTAATTAATTTGGATTAAATAAAATTTAGTGTCTCATTGGGCCACCATCCAAGTAATTGTATCATTTGATGTGAAACAGGAAAGCAGGCCATGGATTTAAGGAGTTGATGCTCTAAGGTGATTTTCTTGCTTCACTTTTCAGAGTGCAGGTGAGTCTAGATCTTTACCATCTGATGCCCTGTGAAAAATCAAACATCTTCATAATGATAGAAATTATAACTCTTAGCTTCTGGCCACTAGACTTTAGCATTTGCAAGACAGAGTTTGTTGTGGAATTAATATTAATCAAAAGTTGATTTTAATCAACATAAGTACTAAGTTTGAATTATTTGGAGTTTTGATAAATAGTAGACAAATGTTAAGATAGCAATTAATATTAGGCTTAGTTGGGAATGTAAGAAAGATTTTCTTTTCTAAAAAAATATTCTTACTAAATCTGTGCTCTTAAATGTATAGAGGGTAATACACAAAAAGCCTAGAGAGTATTGATTTTTTCAAATAAGTATGCTTGTATTTTCACAGTCGATATTTTACTCCTACCTTCCCCTGTGATTGCCCTCACATTACTAATAAAACTAACATTACACACATACAGTGAAAAATTTTTTGCAGTCCATGGTAATTTTGTTCCAAATATGTTTTATCCTTTTCTATTCTTCTGATACACTATCCTTGAATTAATAATAAATAATATATGAAAGGAGAAATGAGGTGGGTTTTTTTTGTTTTTGGAATAATGAAATGTGTGTGACATTGTGCCATTCTTCTCTCTAGATGTATTAAGCTGCATCTCCACTCATTTCTTAGGCTAAAACACAAGTAGTAATAAGTTAGGAGAGGGAGGATAGAGATTTAGACCTACCACTTGTCTTCATATTCACAAGGTAGACACAAAGCACCAGGTTCATAGTTATGGGGAGATGTGGATGAAATGGAAGGGCAACAGAATAAAGCTTTAGACAATAAGCAGAGATCAGGTAAAACCTAGCTACAGTAGACATTACATTTAAAAAGTTAAACAAAGAACTGTAACACTGGGTTATGGCAACACAATAAAGAAATGATTTTTTTTTCCTCTTTAGACTGTTAAGCAAAGAAACACAGAATGCCTTGTTGACAACTACAGGCACATGAACTGATAATAAGCAAAAAAATGTATATTATGAGGCAGAAGGTAAGTATAGAGAATGATCTCCTACACTTGCTAACTTGCACTTTGGTATCTTGGAAGAAGGGACTTAACAGGAATCTTACCATCAAGCTGTATTGCCAGGGGAAACAGGAACAGAGGCCCCTGTATTTTTAAACCTTCAAGTCCTTAGTCATTTCCTCAAGGATCAAACTTACAAAATCGAGCTGACTCGAACACAGAATCATGATGAGTACTCAAGTCTTTGCAGTAGCAGTAAAGAGATGGGGCTTGTAGTTGTGAAATGTGGTCCAACCTCTGGGAACAAGAGCAAGACCAAGGCTGGCAGGAGCACTCTCTCCCTGGGTTTTTTCTATCCCCATGGACCACAATTTATTTGACTGGTCAGCGTCACTGTGAGTCACATAAACATTTGATGGAAACACCTGCCCACACACCCACTAGTGGAGGACTTCTGCTACAGCTGAGCCTCCTAGCAGGGGTCTATGACCATCCAACAGGAGTGTCTGGAAGATGGTTCTTGAACACATGCATCTCAATAGTATTACCTGTTTTCACTGTGTGTGCTCCCCAGGCAAGGTCCAGTAGGTGGGGCTCATCCCCTCTAGAGCTCTTTTAGAACTGAATATTATCAGTCCCTAGACAGATTAAACAACTCCTTGCTCACATCAACAACTTTCCTTTCACACACCAAAGAATCCTGGGGAAAATGTGTTCAATGCCCACCTCTTTAGCAAGTAGTAACTTAATAGCCTTTTGTTTTAAATCCTATTATTTTATATTGGTTTTGTTTTCCCTCATTATTATATACCTCAAACTGAAATAATCAAACCAACCATTTTCATCCAAGTAAGAAATACAATTTGTTTGTGCCAGACCATGACAAGGTCATGACTGTGTGGTTATGTTAAATTTCAAAATTTATGTTATGTTAAGTTTCAAAAACTGGGTCTTGCCCCAGAGATAATCATTTCTGAGAACTAAAAAAAAATATTTTCAAAATAGGTAGGGTGCTGACTGTTAAATATCTGCCTTTTCTGCTTCTATGTACAAGCTTGCTCTTTCTATGTAGTAATACAGGTTTTTTTTTTTTTTTTTCCTTTATAAGTTCTGAGCTACAAGAACTGGCTGCTGACTCTCTCCTGAGTAGAGTTAGCTACTACCTGTCAGGTCATCGGATTAAAGTTTCCTTTTTACTCTCCAGACTTTTCAGTGTCGTTTGATTTTGGGTTGGGGATGATACACCTCCCAGTCCTTCACTTCAGCCTTTCAGGTCTGTATTTGTGGCCACTGTGTTGTCTTCTCTTCTCCTGTTTGAATCTGTTCTTTTCCCTACACTGTCCTCATGGGATCAACCCGTTCCACCTGTTCCCTTACCCTCTGAACCCCTCCCACAGCTGCCTCTGCTTCAGGTTCCAGTGCCAAACCTTTCTTAGTCTATGTCCCCTTCTACACCTCTGATCTTTACAACTGGAATAAGAGAAATCCCTCCTTTTCTGAAAAACCTCTGGGGTTAATTAACATTCTAGAAACCATTTTTTTTTTTTTTTGTGACCACAAGCCCACCCAAGAGGATTCCTGAAGGCTCTGCCTTCTTGGCTTCTCTGCCTTGCTGAATCAAGGAGACTACAAACATGGAAAATATCAGAGGGCTGAGCCCAGGATGATAATGAGTGAGTCCCAACTTGCTGCAGACAGATAGGAACTTCTTATAAAAAAATTGTAGTAACTATTTTTAAAGTTTTAAAGGTTATGCTTAAATTCCAAAGTATGCTCTAACCTGCTTTTATATTTTAAACATATATTTCAGAAAACATAAAGAAAAAAGTTTCCAAAACTAATGAATGATAAAAATCTATATGTATATTCTATATAAATAGTATAAATCAATTTGGTCTGTTCATTTTACAAAAGGTTATTTTTAAAAGGTTTCTTAATGACATGAAACAAACATATTAAAGGTTTTAGATGTGTTAAAAGTTTTTACTGGTAACTATAATAAGATAAACTGATTAAAAAGAACAATCTCAAAAGAAAACTTGAATGTTTGATGTTAAATGTTTGATAAAAGGACATTTTTATAGAGGGGTTACATAGATTTTAAAATAAAAATATGAGGCTATAAATAATTGTAAAAATATACCTATGATATATAAGAAAAAACAAAATAGATAAAGTAAATCTTGAGGTTTTGATCAGTCCTTTTGAGATATGTGTGCCTATAAAACTACAGAGGATGAACCTGGTTGGTTGCAGGATGTCCTAGTATTCAGATTGTAAATTTATGTCACCATGCCTTAGAGTTTCAACATTAAAACTTCAGCTTATTAATGTTAGTCTATTTGTGGTAATGGAGTGCTCAGCCGAGTTAGCTCTGTTTCTCTGCCTGTTAGTCTTCAATTACTGAAAGACAAAACAAAAAACCTAAATCCTAAGATTAAAGTTTGCTTATCAACATTTACCGTTCTGTTATAAGGTTATTATATCTGAAACACTATAACTGTGAGAAGGTTCTATTTTGTTCATGCCAAGGTAGTCAGTCAGGCGGTTGTCACTAAAGTTGTCATCTAAGTCTCATAAAGATTTATTCATTATAATTTGTTTTTTAAAAAAAACTGAGGAAACTCCCATGTCCTAAGAAAACCTGCTAAGTACAAATAATATTGATAAAATTTGAATGAGTTTAAATATTCGAACATGGCATATTACTTTATGTTGTTATAGAAATGATTCAATGTTTAAAGGTGTTTGCTTACAAAATTACTTTATGCCTGTCAAAATGTCCATAATGTATGTTAAAGTCAGGCTGAATTCAACAAAGGCAAAGTTTTATTTTATTTTATTTTTAAACTGTGTATAATCAAAGAGTCCCTGTCAGAGTTTACTTATTAAAGAGAAATTATCTTAATCTATAGTGTTCTGTTTCCAGCTTTCCATGGCTGACCAATATCTGAATAAGTATATAGACTAGCCAGGGATATTTTTGAAGAGATGCCAAGATTTTATACTGATTTTTCCTGATATCTAATTTCTGGGTCAAATTAATTGATTTAAAGTTATTTATAAAGTATTTTTTTAGGGCTACTAACATGCTCTGCCTGTACTTAACTGACAGATTCTTTAAATATGTCTGCTTCCTACACTTTCATCTTGACAACTAAGCTTAAATGCTAATCAGAATGATTTTAACCTTTGCATTATTCTCTAACCAGTCTGCTTTACTAACCTTATATGTTCTGTGTTCCTTATCTAGGTCTGTTTTACTACTCAGATATGCCCAATCTCTCTCAATGATTAATAACCATAGGTAAAAGCCAAAGCCAATTGGAAACATTGGAGTTAAAAGGACAACCAATATTTTGGTTCCTGCTCCCAGATCAAATTCCACAGGAGATGATGGGACACTTCTAGCCTTTGGTAAGTCCCCTGTCCTTTTGGCCAGGGAGGACATGGAGTCCCAGAGATTAAACTCTGTGTATCTGCAACAGGAGAGTCACATCAGAGGAAACCAGTCCTCCAGGCTTCCCAAGAGAAGGAAGGCCTCATGGTCAGCATGGCCTTGACTTATCCTAGCAGATGACACCATGTTGAGGATCATAGAGCTCCTAACAGGCCCCTAAGAGTTTCTCCTATAGAGCCATTGCTGACCTCTGAAAAAGTACAATAAATTGTTAATTTTGGCTGCCTACATCATCTTAAACACCCAGTAAGAAAATATAATGATATAAACAAAGATTCTAACTCATAGGCTCCCTTGTCTGATACTGCCTTACAGTACTAAACTCTGAAAATAACCCATGATTTCTTCTGCTTATGCCCAGTCCTAAAATAAGTTAGCTACTGTTTTCCTGTAACTATTAAATAGATAAAGCCCTACTAAGGAAAAAATATAAGAGACAAATCTGGAGCCCAGCCCTAAAATATAAAGACAGTTTGGAACTCTCACTGTTCATGCTTGTTAAGATTGATGCCGTAGGCACAATCCAGAGTCAAAAAGACAGCATCCTCAGCTGATTGTAACAGCCAACACATCACCAGGAATTTAAAGGCTCTCCTCTAATTCAAGCTCTGGAGGATACCTGATCCTAAGGAGGAGACTTCAGCCTGGTTCTGGAATGACTAGTCTACATAGAGCAGAAGCCTGATGAGTTAGTTCAATGTGGGATACCAGGAAAAATGGACATTATGTCCCCTATTCCTACTGATGCTTACAATGTCTGGTTAAATTATCTGCTTTTTATACCAGATTGTGTCCTGTTAAGCTCTATAGGTCAAAATTAAATGTTTGGTACTTTTGTTTGCCCTTACATTTCCATTATAAAAAGTCCAAATGCTTCTCCAGGGTATTACAGGGTTCTGATCACTGGTACAGCTGGCCCCTGTGATTTGTGGTGGGGTCCTTAACTCAAAATTCAGTATTTGTCCCTTAATCATCAAATGAGTTACAGATGAGTCTAAGATTTGACTCAGGTACTAAAATCAGGGGAGAATGAGATGGGTTGACCATTTTACATCCATGCTTTAGCAGAAGCTTGAAGGGAGCAAAAATCTTTCCTTTTCCTTATTAAAGAGTTTTTAAAAGGCTCATTGCTGACATAAACATAAAAAAATAAGGATGTGGTTTAGTAGTTGGAAAAAATAAAAACAAGGACATAAAAAAATGGGTGTACTTGTGATCGGTCATGCTGATCCAGAAGTAACTGCTAATTCTCGCCTCTGTTAGTTTGCCTTGCCAGAAACTGTTTGCCCGTTAGAAAATGTTTCAATAAAAATGAAACAGCCCACTCTGACTTAAGTATAATGTAGGAAAATTGAGGATTAGGACACTTTCTGCTAACTCATATGTTTTAATCTAACTTTATACCTGATATTGCTCCTCATAAGTCTTATAGTAGACCCCTGTGACATGAAAACTATATTTAAGAAATATATTTCTTCTATAAAACTAAGGGTGATACAATTCAAATATGACAAATATGACACAATTACAAATAAATCAAAGATTTGATTCAGATAATTAAACCAGTGGGGAATGAAATAGTTAAACCAAACATTGTCCTTCAAGTAAGGAAGAAAAGTTTGTGTGTACCAGACCATGACCAGGTCATGACTGTGTGGTTATGATAAATTTACTGTAAGTTTCAAAAACTTGGACTTGCCCCAGAGATAATCATTTCTGAGAACTAAAAAGTATTTTCAAAATAGATAGGGTGCTGACTGGTAAATCACTAACTTCTTTT
>PVHP010040343.1:0-10238 GCA_004024765.1 Zapus hudsonius | reverse complement strand
CAGGCTTATCAGCACAGCTTTCTGCAAGCAGGTAGAAACATTCTTTCTTTCCTCCCAGGGAAGGTCTTGCAGGAATTCTCCTGTTTTAAAATGGCAACATTCATTGTTCGAAAGGATGTAGCCAAACCCCCATATTTTGACATTCCAGTGACATCCCACATAGGGAGGCGTCTTCTCCAGTGCAGACAGTGATCTTGGACCTTCAAAGCTTTGGTGTGCTTCGCCTATAGTTATGGGAAAAGAATGTGTGAAGCTGGACCTGGTGGCCCACACTGCACTCAGGAGGTGGAGACAGAAGGATCGGAGGTTCAAGGTCACATAGGTGTGGTGATGCACACCTTTAAGTCCAGTAGTCAGGAGGCAGAGGTAGGAGTGCTCTGAATTTGAGGCCAACCTGGGATTACAGAGAGCTCCAGGACAGCTAGAGTGAGACCTTACATCAAAAAACATTAAAAGGACTGGAGAGGTGGTTCAGTGGTTAAGGAGCCTTCCTGCAAAGCCTAATTTACCAGGGTTCAAATCCCCAGTACCCATGCAAGGCCAGATGCTCATGGTGGTGCATGCATGTGGAGTTCGTTTGCAGGGTTGGAGGCCCTAGCATACCCATTCTGTCTGTCTATCTCTCTTCTTACTCTCTATCTCTCTCTCTCTCTGCTTACAAATAAAAAATAAAATAAAATAAGAAGTTCAAGGTCATCCTCAGCTACAAAGTGAATTAGAGACTAATCTGGACTACATGGGACTGTCTCAAAAAACTAAAAAAAGACCAGGCGTAGTGGTGCACGCCTTTAATCCCAGTACTCAGGAGGCAGAGGTAGGAGGATCGTAGTGATTTCAAGGGCACCCTAAGACTGCATAGTGAATTCCAGGTCAGCCTAGGCTAGAGCGAGACTCTACCTTGAAAAAAAAAACCAGAAAACTAAAAACCCAGGCATGGTGGTACATGCCACCTAACCGCCCCCCCCCCAAAAAAAAGACAAGAAACAAACAAAGTGGGAGACAAAAAGGAAGATGTATAGCTGGGCGTGTTGCTTCTACCTCTCACCAGGCCTTGCCTACCTTGCGCAAGGCTACTGATGTAAACCTTGTTTTGTGGGTGAGAAGATGAGTATAAAGGTAGCGTCTCACTCCAACCCAGGCTGACCTCCCTACCTCAGCCTTCCAAGAGAGCTACTTTTGTGAGCCTGATGCATGATTTTTGGGGTTTAGGGGGTGTCCCCCAGATTAATAAACCCCAAATTCCGGGTTCTTTCCTAATCTTTAATGAAGAATAATAAAGACGGAACCAAGAAGGGCAAACTATGAATTATTGATTTTTTTTTTTTAGGAGAAATCACAATTTGTGAAGTTTAATTAAAGAGAATTGGGACTGGGAAAGGAATGGACCATTTTCAGGTGGAAAACATCCCTCCAAGAGATGGAAGTTGGAAGTTAATGAGAAACTGAAGCTTAGAGAGTAAAGTTAGAATGAAGCCGGGCACCGTGAGAGCTAGAAAAACAGGCTTACAAAATGAAGTTCAGAAGGGGTTGCAAACACCTGGAAAGCCAAAGCAACTGGGGTTTAGAAGGTGAGGTTCCAAAGGGGCTGCAGACACATGGAGCACCCATGTGGGAGACCCCGAGTGACAATCAGCCAATCAGCACCTAGTAATTCAGAGACCATGAAAACAGATAAGAGTGGAGATTTTAAAAAATATTTTATTTATTCATTTTCAAACATACATATATATACATATATATATATATATATATATATATATAGAGAGAGAGAGAGAGAGAGAGAGAGAGAGAGAGAGAGAGCCAGGGCCACCACCTTGTGGGTCTGGCCCATGTAGGTCCTGGTGAATTGAACCCGGTGCCTTAACCGATGAGCCATCTCTCCAGCCCTAGAGTGGAGATTGAGATTAAAGAGGGGAACACACTTGACCTCAGTTCAAGGCGGTAATGTTGGGGTGGGGGGGGAGTCCACATGTCTGATCCAGAGTGGAAATCCACACATGGTAAATTAGACACCATCAGACAGATAGATGAAGCAGAATTAGACATTGAAAGACAGGATTAGGTCTCCCTTCCCCACTCGGCCATCTGAAACAGAGATTCACACTGGGAAAGCTCAGACCACACCAGAGGCAGATGAGAGGGTCTCAGGAAGAAGTCCCCCAAAAGCAGAGAGGACCCCACCACCTGGCTGCCACCTTTATAGGGTTTTAGTTCAGGTAGGCAGGGAAAGATCTGATTTGATGTTTGATCTGGAGGATGGATCATAGAGTCCACTCATATCTGTGTGGGGCTGGGATCAGCAGGGTGCCTAGGAGTGTTCATTCTTTTTTTTTTCCTGAGGTAGGGTCTCGCTCTAGTCCAGGCTGACCTGGAATTCAATCTGTAGTCACAGGGTGGCCTTGAACTCACAGCAATCCTCCTACCTCTGCCTCCTGAGTGCTGGGATTAAAGGCATACGCCACCACGCCCTGCAGGAGTGTTCATTCTTAGGTCAGGAGATATCAGGTGCTCGGCATCTTCTGGTCTCCTCTGGGCCTCTGTCCCTAGCTAAAACCTGCCGAGCTTTCTCTATTCTGTCTCAACCCTTCCCTCAAATCACTAACGAAAACTTAAATCCTAGGGCTGGAGAGATGGCTCAGAGGTTAAGGCACTTGCCTCCAGTGCCCAAGGCCCTTGGTTTAATTCCCCAGGTCCCACATAGGCCAGACCCACAAGGTGGTGACTCTGAATCTCTCTCTCTCTCTCTCTCTCTCTCTCTCTCTCTCTCTCTCTCTCTCTCTCTCTCTCTCTCTCTCTCTCTCTCCCCTCCCTCATTCCGTGTGTTCTTGAGAGTCTTTGGCTGAATGGCATCAATACTGACATAAGCAGCCCAGAGCTTGGATGATGGTGCCATTTAGATGGAGATGGATAAAATGAGGCAGAAAATCATGCCCAGGTTGTCCAATGGGTCCAGGCTGCCTGCTAAGAATGTTTCCTTCACAGCCTGGAAAGCTTGCTTTTCGGTCAAGCATTGGGATTGCGGGTGTGTGTCATACACCCAGATGCTTTATATATGTCCTGGGGGTGCTGAGCCTGTGCCCATCAGTGTGGAACACCCTTAACCCTAGATGTCTGTCTAATTCAGCTACTCCTCACGTCTGCAGTGAGAAGGGTGAGACACACAGTCGCCCTCCGCAGCCTGAGGAATCCCTCTAGACTGTTAGGGACCTTAACTGGACTAAACCCAGGATTCATGGTTTGTTTATTTATTTGTTTGCTTACTTTTTCCAGGAAGTATCTCACTCTAGCCCAGGCTGACCTGGAACTCTCTGTGTAGCCCCAGGCTGGCCTCAAGTCACTGAGGATTCTCCTACCTCAGCTTCCAAAATGCTGGGATTAAAGGAGTGAGCTACCAGGAACCTTGGCGTCTAAATGGTAAAGAATTCCAGGAAGCTGGGCATGGTGGTGCATGCCTTTAATCCCAGCACTCGGGAGGCAGAGGTAGGAGGATCGCCATGAGTTTGAGGCCAGCCTTAGACTACAGAGTGAATATTCCAGGTCACCTTGGACTAGAGTGAGACCCTACCTCGGGGGAAAAAAAAAAAGAATTCCAGGAAGTGTGAGTATGAAGTATATGAAGTGTATCCACTCTTACTATTAAAGATATTTAATTATGGACTGGAGAGATTTCTCAGTGGTTAAAGGCACTTGCTTACAATGCCTGATGGCCTGGGTTCGATTCCCCAGTATCCATGTAAAGCCAGATGCATAAAGTGATGCATGAATCTAGAATTTCTTACAGTGGCTGACAACCCTTGTGCTCCCTCTTTCTGTCTTTCCATCTCTAAATAAATAAATATTTAAAAGATTATTTATTACTATTACAGACTATAATTAATTAAGTGTATTTTATTTACATTATAAAGATTATTAAAGATATTTTGGGCTGGAGAGATGGCTCAGCGGTTAAGGTGCTTGCCTGTAAAGCTGAAGGACCTGAGTTTGATTCCCCAGTGCCCACATAAAGCCAGATGCACAAGTGTTGCATGTATCTGGAGTCAATTTGCAATGGCTGAAGACACCGGTGCACCCATTCTCTCTCATAAATAAATAAAATATTTTTTTTAAAGATTTTATTACAAGCTTATAGACGACGGTTAGGAGAAAGAAGGAAAGCCTCAGAAAGAGAATGAAAGCACACCAAAAGCATGGGTTTCCCTCTTCAATAATTGCGATTATAGAGCAGCTGGTAATAATCTGATGAGATCAAACCAGGAACCATTAGATTTACACGGGGATGTAGGAAGGACATGCTTTGGCTAAATATGAGATTTCTGGCAAGATCCTGGAAATTTGTAGGTTTACAACTAGGAAAGGGAGGAAATCTCTAGTTAAGCAATTGTTAATTGTGTTGACGTCATTGGTTCTCTGCTTGTGAGAGACTCATGGTTGGAGTTTCTTCTCCCTTCTCATGTCCACAAAATTTTCTCTTCCTGTAGACAATCACTTGGGCTGGAGAGATGGCTCAGCGGTTAAGGCACTTGCCTCCAGTGCCTAAGGCCCTGGGTTCAATTCCCCAGGACCCACATAAGCCAGACCCACAAGGTGGTGGCCCTGTGCTCTCTCTCTCTCTCTCTCTCTCTCTGCTTGAAAATGAATAAATAAAATATTTAAAAAAGAATTTGTAGATTCCTTTTAATCTAGAGCTATTCATGAGATCATGCATTTTTTTTTCTGAAGTATGACTCGATGTAGACAATCACTGACATGTTTTCACTAGTGAAGAAACTTGAGAACCGAGGAATGAAAGTATATTTTATTATTTGTTTTATTGAGACCGTGTCTCACGTAGCCCAAACTGGCTTCAGACATTATTCCTGAAACCTGATCTTCCTTTCAAGTGCTGGGATTACAGAGGAAAGAAAGCGCCACGCAGTAAACCAAGTCCAGACGCAGGCATCCACTGTGGGTACTGGGGAATCGAACCCGGGCCGTCAGGCTTTGCAAGAAGGCGCCTTTAACGACGGAAGCATCTCTCCAGCCCTGAGCCCAGGAGTTCTTTTTTTTTATTAAAATTTTTTATTTATTCATTTTTCAAGAAGAGAGAGCGAGCGCACAAGGACCACCACCTTGTGGGTCTGGCTTACATGAGTCCCGGGTAATTGAACCAGGAGCCTCAGGCACCGGAGGCAAGTGCCTTAACCGCTGCGCCATCTCTCCAGCCCTGAGCCCAAGTTCTAAAGGGAGATTCGAACTCTCGTCATCCTCCAGATCCGCTAAGGAATCCTAATCCCTTCCAAAATCTTGGAGTTCGGCGAGGGGCCGCCATCTTGTTTGTAGTCCGCCTAGGACTACAACTCCCGGCACCCCTCGCGACGGCATTCCCCGCCCCCTCTCTCCACAGACAACAAATCCCGGCGTACTCCTGGGCGGTCCCGGCGGGGAGTGGAGGGTTCTAGAAGGCGTGACGTGGGAAACGAACGAAGCGGCCGGAGAGGCGGGTTCGTTGGTTCGTGTGGGCCGTGGCTGTGGCCGCGGGCGCCCGGGGGTCGCGCGCGCGGTTCTCGCCGGTCATGGCGGCGCTCGGCCGGCCTTTCAGTGGTCTTCCCTTGAGCGGCAGCCCGGACTTCCTGCAGCCGCCCGGCCGGGCCTTCCCGCCGGGAGTCCCCGGCCTCGAGTTAGGCCTGCGGCCGGGACCCCGCGCTGTGCCGGGCAGCCCTGGCGGGAGAGCGGCGCGCGGACGGTGAGCGGCCGGCGGGAGGGCGAGCGGGCGGGCGGGCGGGCGCGGATCCCCGCGGGCGATAACCGCCCGGTGTCCCGGGCCCTGCGGGCCGTCCTCCCGCCAACCTAGCGTCCACCGCCGTGGCCCAAAATGACAGCTGGACCCCGGCGTGGTGGCGCACGCCTTGAGTCCCCGCGCTCGGGAGGCAGAGGAGGGAGGGTGGCCGCGAGGTCGAGGCCGGCCTGGGCTGCATGGTGAGTTCTAGGTCGGCCTGGGCTAGAGCGAGACCCTACCTCGAAAAAACCAAAATAATAATAGTAATGACAGCTTTACAAGTCAGTGTCCGTGGGGGTGACCTTGCGACCCCGCGGGTGGGCTGACTTGTTTCCTGTCTATTTCCGCAGCGTTTCCACTCACTGTCGGAAGAAGCACAAGCGGGAGACGGAGGAGGAGGAGGAGGAGTAAGTTTCGGGAGCTTTATTTTATTTTATTTTCTGTCTAAATGCACTTGTCCTTGCTCGTGACGCCTGTTGCTGTCACTGTCCATTGAAACCACCTGGCTGTTTTGGTTAAGGAATATTAATTTACTCCGTAGGGGGAGTTAGTTACCTGGGAGGGAGGCTGGCAGGGTTACCTGGGGAAACTTTCACCTCTTCACACCAGTTGCTCTGTTGGAGTTTTAAACTTCACTCCATGTCACACCAAAGAGAAAGAATCTAAAGATACTGAAAAGTTTTGTTTGGACTCCCATCTCCCACTTACTCCCCAGAGGAAAAAGAAAAACAAAAACAAAAAACACTGTTATCTGTTTATTTCACCTTTTGGAAGATTAATCCAAAATGTTACAAGTTTCTGATTGTGCATGCCTTAAGCTTTGTTGGTTTGTTTTGGTTTTTCGAGGTAGGGTCTCCCTCTAGTCCAGGCTGACCTGGAATTCACTCTGTAGTCTCAGGGTGGCCTTGAACTCATGGTGATCCTCTTACCTCTGCCTCCTGAGGAGTGCTGGGATTAAAGGCGTGTCCCACCACGCCCGGTTTATTTATGTATTTATTTGAGAGAGACAGAATGGGCATGCTAGGGCCTCCAGCCACTGCAAATGAACTCCAGACACATGCAGCATCTGGCTTTATGTGGGCACTGGGGAATTGAACTCAGGCCCTTCTGCTTTGCAGGCAAATGCCTTAACCACTGAGCCATCTCTCCAGCCCAACCAACTTATTTTAAGACTCTGTCTGTCTCTCTTTTTTTTTTTTTTTCGAGGTAGGGTCTTGCTCTAGTCCAGGCTGACTTAGAATTTACTCTGTAGTCTCAGGGTGGCCTTGAACTCATGGTGATCCTCCTACCTCTGCCTCCCGAGTGCTGGGATTAAAGGCGTGCGCCACCACGCCAGGCTCTCTGTCTCTTTTAATGAATGAAAACTTGGATCTTTAATAAACATCAAGACAGTGCTAGTCATATACATCACTACATGTCATGCTGTCCTAGAAGAATGGTTTATCTGCTTTCACTCTCCAGCACAAACTTGAAATATAACCTATCACTCCATAGTGGTGGGCCTGGCTTGTAACCACTTTCTCCTTTCCTAATTTACTGGAGAAGGGAAGAGTGTGGCCTGTGGGAGAGACTGGCATGAAAATAGTTTATTACTGTCTTCCCATGTTTCCCAAACATGCTAGCAAACAAGGCAAGCAGTGCACCAGTCTCCTGGACATCTTTCATATTTTCTAATGAGTTCAAATGGTAAGCCAGACATAGTTGATTCTGATACTTCTTTTTTAAGGAAACGTTAGGCTTTTTAAAAAATATTTTATTTATTTTTCAAGCAGAGAGATACAGAGAGAAAGAGAAAACACCAGGGCCACCATCTTGTGGGTCTGGCTTATGTGGGTCCTGGGGAATTGAACCCAGGGCCTTAGGCACCAGAGGCAAGTGCCTTATCCGCTGAGCCATCTCTCCAACTCGATTCTGATACTTTTCAGTTCAGGCTTAAGAGGGCAAGTATTTTATTTATTTTTAATATTTTTTTTATTTGTGAACAGAATGGGTATGCTAGGGCCTCCTGCCACTGCAAATAAACTCCAGATACGTGTCGCCTTTTGCATCTCTCCAGCCCATATTTATTTAGTGTTTATTTATTTATTTTTACTTAAAGGAATGAGGAGAAACTGGCAAGGAGAAACTGGCTATAACCCCCATAAGCCTGCCTCAACACACCTCCAACAAGATTCAAATTTCAAAACTGCCATCAGCTGGGAATCAGGCATTCAGAACACATTAAGTTTATGGGGGACACCTGAATCAAACCACTACTATCCACCCCTGACCCCCATAAACTGATAACCATACAAAATGTAACATGAAATGCGTTCAGTCCAACTTTAAAAATCCCCATAGTTTTTATCAATCACAATAATGTTCAAACATCCCCATCATTCAAGATCTTAACTGAGCTCCAATACCAATAACAAACAAAAACCATAATGGCACAGAACATACTGCAAAAGATAGCATTGGGCATAGCAAAGACAGATTGAACCAGTACAAGATTTAAAACAGGGCAAACATCAAACTCTAACTCCAAGTCTGAAAATTCTAACCAGTGAAGAGTCTTTGGCGTTCCTATTCCTCCCCTCCAGCTCAGCTACTCACAGTCCTAGAAAACCATTCATTGTTGGCAGCTCTCCTTGGCAGCCATCCCATAGTCCTGGCATTCACTGGGTCTCCACTGCAACCCACCGTTCATCCTCATGGCTCTATCAGACCTCCACACAGGCAATCCAACACACCTGCTTCACACTGCCCACGGCCAGAAACCGAGTTGCAAATCCAATGACCCACTCTCTCTTCTTGCATTTGTTATATTCCATAGTGCCAGGTGAGTTACCAGCTTGTTAATCCAGCAGGGAACAAGGCCAACTTTGAAGAGCAGGAAAACTTCAACATTCAGGCCCCTTCAAAAGAATGCTCTCTTTCAGCTGTCCCAGTGCAGATCAGCTGGCCCAATCTCAATCGCTGAAATCGCAAATAATTGCAGCTGAACAGGCAGCCATTTGGGCACAGTAATTTCATTTTATTTCTGTGCCATCTCCATCTGTTCACCCCAGTTCATTTCTACACAATGCAACCCTGCACAAGTTCTCAGGACACAGGCAGGCAGAATACAGCAAGCCTGCTGGAACTGCTTCTATACCAGTCCCAACAAAGGTCTTTCTCACCCTCATAAGCCAAACCCAATAGTCCAAGTCCTTATTACTGCATTCAGGTCTTTCTAACTCTGACCAAAATGGTCTATGAAGCTGTACTTACAGCACTGCAAGGCGTCTCTTAGGCCATGGTTTCATATTCAGCCATTTTCCTCCTGCATATCAGTTGCAAAAGGCCAAAGCCACAGAATCGGGGTTCTAGCAGCAATGACTGACCCTACTCTCTGGTACCAAAAATGTTGTAGTTAGCTTTCCATTGCTGCATAGAAAAGAATCCAACCAAGCCGGGCGTGGTGGCACACGCCTCTAATCCCAGCACTATGGAGGCAGAGGTAGGAGGATCACTGTGAGTTCAAGGCCACCCTGAGACTACATAATGAATTCCAGGTCAGTCTGGACTAGAGCAGAACCTTACCTCGAAAAAACAAAAGAAAAGAGAAGAACCCAACCAAAAATAGTTGTAGAGGGAAGGTTTTATTTTGACGTATAGACTCGAGGGGAAGCTCCATGATGGCAGGGAAATGGCATGGGCAGAGGGTGGGCCACACCACTGCAGTGAGCAGCAGGAAAGTGCCCTTAATTGTTTGTGAGAGAAAGAAGAGAAAGCATGGGCAATCCCAGGTCTTTTGTCCCTGCAAACAAACTGCTGATACATGTGCCACTTTGTGCATCTGGCTTTATGTGGGTACTGGGGAATATAACTTGGGCCAGCAGCCTTTGCAGGCAAGCACTTTTAACTGCTGAGCTATCTCCCTAGCCTGTTATTAGCTTTTATATTGTTGAGACTTTAATGTTGATTTTCACAGCCTCAGAATAGAAATTTCCTCTCATGAAACATGTGCCATTTCCTGCTTTATGATCCTCAATTTAGGGAATCAGAAGTTGTGGGAGTGATTAGTGATTGACGATTGATTTATTTTGCTGTTGAGATTTGTTGTTGAGATTTTGCTTGCTGATGTCTATGCAATGAAGAACTTTTAGTCTAAACACTTTAAAAACCCACAAAAAAAAAAAAAAAACAGGACACTTGGCTAGATTTACTCCCTACAGTTTATAGCTAACATGTTGTAGTACTTAGAGGCAAGAGCCTCAACCACTGAGCCATCCCTCCAGCCCCATTTAGTGCTTACAAATTCTAGTTTATGGTAAGAACTTGAACAGTTTACTTCTCTAAAGGGTTAGCGGAATTTGAAATGACATTGAACACTTTAAAAATATAAAATCTTAGCCAGCTGTGGTGGCGCATGCCTTTAATCCCAGCACTTGGGAGGCATAGGTAGGAGGGTTGCTCTGAGTTTTTTTTTTTTTTTTTTTTTTTTTTTTTTTTTTTTTTT
>PVHP010040342.1:0-15925 GCA_004024765.1 Zapus hudsonius | reverse complement strand
ATCTACTGACATTTGAGAGGTCGACTTGTTTTGCCCAAAAGCACAAGACAGACAATTTTGTTTGTGAATTTTCAAATGCCTATCACATTCAATGTCTCATTGGGTCCTCCTTCCTTTCTGCTTGATGACTTCGTAAAAGATACAAGTAACTCCTCAAACCAAGAGAAATGGTGCCCAGGATGGTTAACTATCTCAACCCAGACTGTCACTCCACTGCAAAGATGCTTTGGGGGCGGGGAGGGAGGGGGACTGTAGAGGGCTTTAGGACCCAGCAGGCGGCGGCAGGCGGCGGTAGAGTCGGCACCGGGAGACTCCGTGGGTCCGGCTCAGTTTTAATTCGCCTCTAATCTCTGCCTCGGTGGCGGCGGCGGCGGCGGCGGCGCTTCCCCTTCCCGGGTCCCCGCTCAGCCGCCCGGCGACCATCCGAGGCGCCGGCGCCCCATCACCCACCATGGAAACCCTCCAAGAAAAAGTGGCTCCGGACGCGCGTGCCTGAGGATTCCGCACAAAAGAGGTGCCCAAAATGAAGACCCTGATGGTGAGTCACTTGTCACAACTCTCCGGGGCAGCAATGAGGACGTCCCCCGGGGCTCGGCGTCCCAGGGGCGCTTGGCGGGGTGCCTAGCCTCGGGCGGCTAGGGCGCCCGGTACCGAAGGACAACTTTCCACCTGCTCCGCGGTGACACCTCTGGATTCCGGAGCTCTGCCTGGATCGCGACCCTGGGTGGGTCCTGGGGTCCTGGATCCCGGGTGGATGGAGAGCTGGAGCCGCGGGCTGTTCTCTCTGGGGACAGGGGTTGCCCCAAAGCCACCTCCGGGCAACAACTCGGAGAGGCGGGGAGAGGGTCCCTGGCAGACTTTCTCGCTTTCTTCATCGGGGTTCAAACTTGGGGGAGAGCCTCGGATTGCGCGGGGAAGAGGGCTGCCAAAGGCTAACCTGGCCAGTAGCATCTCTGGGAGCGCTGGGCCGGGTCCCCAAAGTGCGAGCCACCCGCGCCCTGTCTGCGGGCGCGCTGTCCCTCCCCAGCCCGCCGCCGCGCGCCACCTGCCCTCTACCGGGAGACCCAGCCGGGGACGCGGCGCTGTGCGCTCAGCCCCGGCCGGCTGCGCGCGGCGGCCGAGCGTGGCATCCGTGCCACCGGTGCCCCCGCGAGGCGCGCTCGTCCACGGTCCCCATCCATCCCCGCGCTCTCGCGCTCTCTCTCTCTCTCTCTCCGCCCGCAGCGCCACGGTCTGGCCGTGTGTTTAGCGCTCACCACCATGTGCACCAGCTTGTTGCTTGTATACAGCAGCCTCGGCGGCCAGAAGGAGCGGTCCCCGCAGCAGCAGCAGCCGGCGACGGCGCCCGGCAGCGCGCAGCCCGCGGCGGAGAGCAGTCCCCAGCCGCGCCGCGCCGCCCCCGCGGGACCGCAGCCGCTGGACGGATACCTCGGCGTGGCGGATCACAAGGTGACAGACAGCTCGCGTGCCGCCCACCGGCACACCTGAGCCTTCCCGGGTCGGGATGGGGAGGCGCGGGCGCAGGTGGCTGGGTGAGGCGCGAAGGGTAGTGCCTCCCAGCAGGGTTCCGGGAGGGCAGCATCCTAATGAATCCCTACTTGGAGAAGGATGCAAAGTTGTCCAAGGGATTGAAAGGAGGTGAGTGTACCCCAAACCCCAATTCCAGAACGGGAACCAGCCCTGAGCTAGAACCCTATGAGGTCCAGGTTTGCAGCTGCGGGTGGATATTTGGTGGCTAAAGCCTTCGCAATCCCGGGATGGCGCGGGGACCGACCCGGTGTCCCTCCCACCCTGCATGCACCCTAGGGGAGAGTCGGGAGTCACTGCTCCGTCCGTGGTTCACCTGCGATCGCGCGGCTGGGGGATTGCTGGGAATGACCTCAGCCTGGGGAGTGGTTGCCTGGGCAGGCGCGCGAGGCTGGAGGCACAGGCTGCCCCCATTGGCTAGAAAACCTGTTTTCCTCTGCCTTCCGGGTAGCTACTGCATAGCTTGGCTAATAATTAATAAGCAGGATTTTTTTTAAAGGAGCCTGCTTTCCTTGGAATAACAAATCCCTGGTTTCAGTGTGGGAGCCTCTGGGAAAATCCTAATCACGTTTCCTGATTCTGAAGATATTTCAATCCAGTTTAAATATACCCCTCATTATTGAAGGCCACAGTATGGTTTTTATTAAACCGCACTTTCACTGTGTGTACTTTCTGAAGCTACAGGGTGGCTTGAAATCTCTCAGCTCTTTTGCTTTGTGTTTACTACATTTTTTAATGAGTGTGAACCTAAATATGTGCAGGTGTTCCCGGTGAGTGGAGACTGCTCTTGCCATGCTAGAGAAAGCCAAACTTCCTTTTAATGTGATTTTGCCACTTGCTTGCGCCATGCCTTGCAGAACGCTAAAGGTTTTCCTGTTCAAACGGATTTAAGGCAGAACCCAGCCTTCTGGGATCTTTGAATGCCCAATGAAACTAAAGCATGTCATGAAATATATATAGCCAGATAAACTAAGAGATGCAAATGTATAGCAGTGTTGTGGGGTGCAGTGAGGAAGAAGTTCACCTCCCCCCACCTTCTACCCATGGGAACTGAAGGAGCCAGAAAGGTTTCCTTAGAAAGATGGAATTTGTACCCCCAAGAGTTCAGACTCAGAGGGCAATGTGAATGAGAAGTGACTTGGGGTAGACTTGAAATCCCAAGCTGTAGCTGTGGGATTAAGTCACAGCTTGGTTTTCTTGTTTGCTTTCTTGGTTGCTCTTTGATGGCACTGACCAGGGCTGCAGTTCCTGGAAACTTCAGAGCCCGCCCCTGGCAATGGATGGATGTGGTGTTTGAGGAGACCTGCGTCTGGTGGATATGGTGAATTGGTGAATTGTCTTGGTTGTTGTCTAGTGGACATGGCTACTGACCCTTGGGAAGCATTGATCCAAAGATCAATTTGCTGAAAGTTCCAAGGAGTGTTCAGAAAGAAATTCAAATACTTTCTTCCTTCTTGTAGCCTAGTGCCATGAGGAAAACTGGTGTTTGAAGGCAAAGCCCAATGATCATTTTCAAATGCTGTTTATGTACACGATGCCACTTATGCACACGACGACGCTTATGCACAAGGTGTGATTGATCCCATTTTCATCCCATCTACGAATGAAGAACAGCCCTTTTCCTTTCTTTGAAAGCAATGCCGAAACTGCATGAAAAGTTCAAATAATCCGTAGCCTGATAGTTTTGTAAACTGTGAAGTGCTATGTGGATGTGTGTCATCTGTGGCCTTGGCAGAAGAAGGTCTTGTCTGTAACTGTCAGCGTTGATGAAACGTGCTTTCACAGAAAGCCAACATCTCCCAGAGCATATTGGAACTCATTCCTGGAATCCCAGCACTGGGGAGGCTGAGGCAGGAGGATCACTAATTTGAAGCCAGCCTGGGTTTTATAGTGTGTCCTATCTCAAAAATTAAAAAAAAAAGAAAAGAAAAGAAAAGAAGGAAGGGAGGAAAGGAGAGAGGGAAGGGGAAAGAGAGGAAAACAAGGAAAGGAAAGGAGAAAACAAGAGAAGGAAGGGGAAGAGAGGAGAGAGGGAAGAAGGCTCATACCTCACCAAATTCCATTTCCAAGGTTTCAAGGAACCCCAGTCCACTCCAGCACAGGAAGCAATGGCAATCCTGAATTATAAGACCTTATCGCTGGGCAATATGCCATTTATTCCACAAAACTAAGTGTAACCTGCGCAAATGAACATGCTGACTCTCTTTCCTGCTACGATTTAGCGGGCTGGAGAGTGGACAAAGCTGCATTTGTGATGGCTACCTGAAGATACATGTGCAAAGTGTCCTAAACTTGCTGTTTAATTGGGCTTTATTTGCAATTGTTCTTAGTCTTGTAGGGGTAGAAATGATTTGTTAGAATAGTGTTTTAGAAAAATAGGGATAGGGTGGTGAGAGTTCAATCTCCAGACCCATGATAAAAAATAAATAAATAAAACACCTGGGGGCTGGAGAGATGGCTCAGTGGTTAAAGGTGCTTGCTTGCAAAACCTGACAGGTCAGGTTCAATTCCCCAGTACTCACATAAAACCAGACCCACAAAGTGGTACGTGCATCTGGAGTTCATTTGCAGTGGCAAGAGGTCCTGCCCCATCCATACTCTGCCTCTCTCTCTCTCTCTCTCTCTCTCTCTCTCTCTCTCTCTCTCTCTCTCTCTCTCTCTCTCTCTCTCTTAAATATTTTTTTTCTAAATGGAGTTGAAGAGATGGCTCAGCAGTTAATTGTGCTTTTGCACCAGCATGAGGGCCTGAGAGGGGCAGTGCCTGCCAGAGTTCAAATCCCCATATCCCACATAAAACAGTTGCGGGTGGCACACCTGTAGCCCTAGTCCCACAGGGAAGCAGACACACCGAAGAATCTTTACAGTCCTACAAGCTCTGCGATCCATAAAGAGACTCTGGCTCAAAACAAGCTCAAGACGAAGAGTGATACCTAACATTCTGTACAGGCCCCCACAGGGGCACATACACGTTTACACTACATGCATACACACACACACACACACACACACACCACATTATACACACGCATGCACATACATACAAGCAAAACTAAAATAAAGAAAGCTATAAAAATACCCCCAGTTAACACCCAAGAGGATAAGAAAAGGAGCTTCTTTATTCTTCTTTTGCCAGGTGATGCTCAAATCACTTCATTTTTCATTCTCACATCAAGCCTCAGAAAAATTATAGCATTTGCAGAATGAGATGACCATGAAGCTATATGCTGATAGGGAATCAGAAAGCTGGCAGACTTTGTATTTGCCATTGATTTTCAGCGTCTAGAGAATGATACAGACACCGTTTAGGAGGCTGTTCACATCTCCATAGCTGGAGGTCTGGGAGACTGATAAATATGAAATGTTTATGTTCATTTACACGATGGTGTTAACATTATGACGCCAAGATTAAATTCAACAGGCGGTCCTAATCCCTGGCACCTGAACTTCACAAATGACGGGCTATCTGCTTGGATAGTCTTGTCTCAGATGGCTATAGACAAAATTACTGCTGAGATTAAATCACTGTGAGCTTTTGTTGAAAGATAGGCTGAATCGAGTCAGTACGTGTTGAAGCTTAAAATATTCCTTTCTGTGGTCAGGTCCCTACTTCCTGTTTTACAAACAATCTGAGCTGAATTCTAATTCCAGCATGACTGAGGGGGGCACTCCGATGTGGAAATGAGGAATGTTCTTTTTCCATTCCGGAGAGGCATTGTCTTCTGTCTCTCTCCCCAGATTTTTACCCATCAGTCCTCCACAAGTTCATTTCCATCTAGTTGAGTGTGTGTTGAGGTCATTCTCACACCTATTTTCTGGGATTCCTCTCCTGGCCACCATTTTTAGAAGCCATTGATTTCTAACCAGGCTGGCCAGGTGCAAGTGAAGAAACCAATTTCCATAGCCTTGGGAAACTTCTGCATTTAGTATTGTATTGTAATGTGAAGCCAAACTAAAACAGACACACACACACACACACACACACACACACACACACGAAACACACACTGAATCACGCTATCTCAGAGTAAAGAAGTGACAGGGGGCAGAGAATGTAATTCAGTCTGGATCTGGGTAGGGAGGTAAAGGTATTTGCCATCTGGTAGACTCTGTGGAGCAACACTGTGTGCAAGTCGCCATTTCCTGTGGATAGGCTCTTAGCACAGAAGGCCCACTGACACCTGGACTGGCCTTTCTGTCAGCTCTGTCCTCACTCCACAAGGGACACATGTGCCGTGTGCTGATCTCAGGTTTGTCCTTGGTTCTTTCCATCCTTGGGCGCTCACTTACCCTAGACTTGATGACGGTACTGTTATGAGTAACAGCTGGGTCCATGCAACAACTGAAAAATAATAAAAAAAAAAACCCAGAATGAAGGAACATGTCCAATAACTCATTCTGAAATTGTGGGATAAGTATCACCCCTTTAGGATAGAAAGTATGGAAGTTATTAATGGCAATTTTATACCGTTTGTTAAGAACCTATTCCGTGACATTTGAGGAATCCAATCAATGGTAAATCATTTCAATGTCAAGGCAATTCAAGTGAGGTAATTTTCAGTGCTCGTGTATTGCAAATGTCATCTGCCAATGGTGACAAAATCTGGTTATCGCAGAGCATCAAGCAAAATATGACAATAAATCGACGACTTTCTTGCGGATAAAGACGTGATAATGGGATCCTTTTGAACAGGAGATCTGTCTGTATAAAGTTCATTAAAATAGCACTTCTGATGTTTCCATCGTCCCTTGGGAGTGATCCCCATACTCATCCATCTGCCTGTTCCTGGTGTGACTGACCTGATGCCCATGTCCAGATATCCTGGCTTGCTTGCTTTTCTCTTACCTCAGCACCTTTGACCTTGCTCCCATCTTTCCTAGAAAGCTCCTCCCCAAGGTCATGGGTAAGGTTGATTCTTTCCTTTTGGTCATTCAGTCCTCAGATCACATCATCTTTTGAGGACCACCCCATGCCCATTCTTGATCACATTAGCCTGCTTTGTTTTCCTTGTAATTCACAATATCTGAAAGAATCTCAGAGTTATCTATTGCCTCATCCAACTAGAAGCTAAATGTTGGATCATTTTATTTCCAAAATCTAGAAGCATACTTGGCACTAACGGCTATATGGTCGATATTTACTGAGAGAAAGAAGTGGGGGTGGAGGTGGTGATGGAGTGCAAAGCACCAGTCCACCCCCAAAGCCTTAATCTGTATTGTTTTCTTTAAAAATATTTTATTTATTCATTTTCAAGCAGAGAGATACAGAGAGAAAGAGAGAGAATCCACCAGGGCCACCACCTTGTGGGTCTGGCTTATGTGGGTCCTGGGGAATTGAACCCGGGGCCTTAGGCACTGGAGGCAAGTGCCTTAACCACTGAGCAATCTCTCCAGCCCCTGTATTGTTTTTTCCAATAATTTTGCCCCCCAAAAGTAATAATCATAATTGTATCACGTAGAGGAAGAGGTGAGGATTACATAGAATCTTTGGGAGTGAAATGTAAGAATCTATATTTAACAAGCTTCCCTTTGTCATTTTCATACATATTAAGGTTTGAGATCTGTTGTTTGGATTTTTTTTTCAGGAATCACAATGAATAGTTCTGTAGCTAATTTACTCTGAGCTTTTGGAACTAATCATAGTCCTTAGTTAATCCTCATTGAAAACCTAACAGTTTCAAAATTGGGCCTTCTGAAGGAAGAACGCAGTCCCAGCCCTCAAAGAACTTTTGGTCTAATTGGAGAGAAAATACAAAGAAGCAGGAAATGTTAAATAATAAAGCAAGGGTTGGATGATAATATGGAAGCAGGAAGCATCCAATCAAGGCACTGGCAGGAAAACAGGAGGTGACCACTACATTCTTTTTCCAACTAGGACATCAGCTAAATAGAAGTTTGTACGGCTTTCAAACCAGCATCCCATTGGTTAGGAACACCATCTATGGATTGGTGTGGGTATGACATCCAATCAGTAATTAGTAAACAACTTGGATTCTAAACAACTTCAAAGTGGATTGATTTAGCATTCAAAATAGTGTTTCTTTGTGATTTTCTTTTGGTGTGATATAGCATCTTCTGGGCTCCTATAGGGAAGTAATGTGATTTAACCATCTCTAGCACACAGTAACCAACATATCTAAGCTACAATGAGGGTGAATGTCATTGTGTTGGTCAGAAGGCAATATTTACAATCATATCTGTTCTGGAAATATGATACCTGTTACAGAGGTAAGTGGCCATGACCTCTAGGGTCTGAGGCAGTATAATGCAATTCGTGTTCTGCAAACACTGAGATAAAGGGAGATGAAAGATGAGACAGCAGCTTGAAAAAGTTAAAACATACCCTCACTCAACACATGTGTCTTCTGTGAGCAGCTGTATAGGATCTTAGGTATAGAAAGACGAGGCATGGTTATCTCTTAAGGAATGTTATTACCTAGACCCTTGAACTTGATCCAAGAAAGGAATTCTCTTGGAAATCAGTGACTTTATCCTCAAGTAACTGTTATAATTTGGGAGGTAGGGCATATGTGAAATGTATGCAGTTCTTTTCCATAATCTAGTCTTAAATGCTTAGTTTGAGCCTAGGACAAATAAACATTTATTGTGCCTTCTATTCAACATAATTTTCCAGATAAAAATTGCAGCATGTGTGTCCTCAGTTTCGACAGCCCATCCCCAGAGAGGCCTTTCCTGACACATAGCCTCGGTTAGATCTGAGCTGCATGTTTTGCCTTCATAGCTGGGATCCCATGATAATACTTATTCAGGTTTATTGTTATTCCTTGTCAAAAATTGTCTGCCTTCCCAGCTAGACAGTCTTTGGAGGCTGAGGTTTCTCTCTCTCTCTCTCTCTCTCTCTCTCTCTCTCTCTCTCTCTCTCTCTCTCTCTCTCTCATTATATTCCTAGGATTTCTTCAATAAATATTTGCCAAATAAATATCATCTATGTGAAGATGTTGAATTTCTTCTAACAGAAGCCTGCCTCAGGAGTTCCTAACCATTTGGAGTTACTGAAAAGGAAGACTTGCATATCAATTTCTCCTGGCACAGTTTGTAATTCTGTCATTCATTCATGTCTTCCTTCTTGCACTAATCAGATCTCTTAAAACATCCTCAGAATGTTTGAGCTACACGAGAAACTTAAAAAATCATCAAAAGGAATTCTGGAGTAGTCATATGATTTGCCCAAGGTCACGGTTAGAGGCAGAACTGGAGATAAAAATGAGAACCTGACATGAACATCATTACCATAAGGGAATTCAGTACCGATATCTTCTAAGCAGTGACTTAACATTATTTGGGCAGAATTTATTAAAACGAAGAGCCTGGGCCTACTCAGTTATTGGAAGGAAATAAATATTTAAAGACCTTATTATTTTGAAATGAATATGCGAGTGTGCCTTGGGATGGTATAAAGGGTCTTCCACTGGTGGCCGCTGATGTGACGGGGACACAGGAGGTGACAGAAAATGCATGGTCCCAATGTAATTGGAGCAATTTGCAAATCAGAGTAGATTCTGCTGGTAAAAAGTCACCAAGCCAAAAGGAGTGTCATGTTTAATTACTTACAGAAAATGTCATGACCAGACCACTAATTTAGCTAAATTACCTTTGCGGGGTGGGGGAGGGGAGCACCACCTGGAGACTCAGCTCTCCAAGTGTGGAAGTTCCATTCTGCAAATACCATCGACTCCCCCCCCCCCCCAATTTCCGAGATGAAATGCTTACTCTGAATGACTCCAGGCAAATAAGAAGCCTTTTCACCTATGGGAGGGAAGAAGATTAACCTTGAGGGGTTTTGTGGCTGAGTGCACACAGAAAAACTTTTTGTTTCTGTTATGTCCTTTCTTCGCGGCTAAGGCATTAGCTGTGGTTGCCGAGAACCTCCCAGATGCTGGGAATATGCGGGCAGTCTGAAGTGCATAGTTAAACAATTATTTTTTATAAGGAAGCATATTGTGGAAATTAATTGCGCATATGGGACGTCGGCACTAGCTGAACCACAAGTGTGAAGTCGCATTTCTACTTACAGATTCCTGTGTGCTCCTGTCTGTTTCCAGTGGCTTCAGCTGCCTGGAGGATGGAGTTCTCACATCTTAGGAAGGCTTGGCAGGGTCTTCCTGGCTTAGTTCCTCAACCCCACCTCCCCCAGCTCTCCTCTGCCCTGGGAGCACAGCTTGCTCTCTCGTCCTTTTTCTTTAGTGATACCCTTCCACTTTTTATTTGCCACCGAAAGAATTCATTAAGACCCAACTGAAGCATCTCTTTTCTACAATTTCAGATAGAACTTCCATGCAGGGTAGATGGGACATTCCCTTGGACTGCCCACACCCCTGGCTGAGTACCTACTTTGTATTAAGCACTATGGGGCAGGGGGAGCAAGATTAGAACCCAGTGCTTGCCCAGTGGAGGAAAGAGTAGTCAGGCATCACTTGACCTCGAGGTGAATAAGAAACCTGAAAAATGCATCCATGGGCAGTTTCGTAGTGCTGCAAACATCAAAGCACACGTAGACTAAGATAGTGGTCACGTCACCTGGCCATGTAATCCTCCAGGACCACCATCATCTCTGCAGTCTGGTGCTGATTAGGACACCCCTGTGCTGTTCATGGCTGTATAGTAGTTAGGGTAAACCTTCCTTGTATCTTGTGTACACAGTCTTGCAATGGTTTTCCTCATACTCGCGTCGATGATGACCAGTCTCCCATCTTGAGGCCAAGAAGATCATTTATTTACCCATTATCTCCCTCATCTGTGCCAAAGCTCAGTAACTCCTTGTGGAGAGTTGGGTAGGCTCTGGTTATATAACCTGAAGAGATTCGGACAAACATGGTAACAGAGACATTAGCCATAGGAATGGACAAAAATGATAAATGGGACAGAAGGGCTTTGCATACATATGCTTAATTTATGTTTCCCTTTTAAATCCAGACCAGCCTTTGATAACTCTTCCAGGATGGTAGACCAGATGGTGAGATGCAGATGTGGACAGTATGGCCTCCTGGGGAGTGAAGCGGCATGCCCTCGCTCTTGTTTGTGAGTTCTTTAGCAAATTCTGAAACCTGCAGAACTGAGCTAGTCTGAAGATATGGCTAAACAACAACCATTTATTCCTTCCTTTCAAATATGATCCATGCCTACCATACACCCAGCATTGAACGCAGGACTCAGGAGGCAGATGGTGGACAAGGCATGATCCTTGACTTCATGACACTTACATGTGCGGGGAGAGGCCAAGAAACAGATTCAAGTTCCAGTGCAGATTTGGACGGGAATGTGCACGTGCTACTGACATTGAATTTTACCCTGAAAGTGTCAGGGAAGTCACTAGGGTTAATCAGAGACAGGACTCCATCATGTGCATGTTTCATTGGCTCGTTCTCCTCTGGCATGGCATGCATGGTGCAGTCCTAGGTCACAAATATGAGGATGGGTACTGTGGTCTGACTCAGCCAGGCTGGTGGCCAGAGGATTCTCTGGCGGGGGTGGAATAGAGGACGCTCTCCGGACACAGAGGATGAGGAGGACTAAGGTTTCTGGCTGCCCGAGAGCCTATGTGCTCCGCCCCAGCCCGGCTCCACAGTGGGAGCCCAGCAGGTTTGCCTTTCAAGATAGCCTCTGGTTGGTGAGAGTCTAAGGATGATTGCAGCTGGCTCTTCCACTCTAATTTTGAGCCTTACTGTGAATCTTAATGCCATACTTGATGCCAACTTGAGCAAAACAGGAAATAGTAGTGTTATGGTTAGGACTGAAGCCAGCTGTGCCTGGAGACTCCATAAGGCAGGCTGGTGACAATGGGAACTAAACTGTAGCAGATCGAGTGGCCTGTGGGTAAATGGACCTTATATGAAACAGTTCGACAGCAGGGTGTTGAGATGATTCGTGTCAAGGGAGATGTTGTTGCAGAGGAAATCTTCCAGGTCTGGGTCTTTTGTAAGTGTGAGTAGAAAGTGGTTTCCTCTCTTTCATTTCCCATTTCGCCATAGAGAGAGCAATTAGACTTCGTTTGAATCACCTACATTTGTTGACAACGTCTAAGGAAAGCGGAGGTTCCATTCCACGTGCGTCAAAAGGAAATTGGCCATAAAGTAATGGAAGATTTGTCAAGAATGAACCTAATTCATTCAAAAGCACTTGATTGGAAAAAGAACACACACAGTCCGTCTACATGAATTTCAGGGTTAGGAGACCCCTACATAGAGTTACTTGGCAATGTACACCTGCCGGCCAGGTTGCTGTCAGAGGTCGCTCCAGGTTGTCCCACATCCCCTGAAAGAGCATCTGCTTCTACTCTGCACAGAAAAATCATAACGTTGATTCATTTCACCTTTATTCTACTTGTACAAGTTTTGGGCATAGAATGTGCAGAAAGCAATATGTTTAAGGATCCTGACGAGGATACAGAGGCTACAGGAACTTGTATTGTCCACTCGCTTTGCCCCAGCGACACCTTGAAGACTCACACTCATTGTTCTCACTAACTGCTCCATGAGGTTTAGGGCTCAACTTGAAATGTGACTGATTATGAATTCAAAACTTCAGAAACAAATGTCAGAGAACGATAGCATGAAAAAAATACAATATCCTGACGGAGTGAGCCTGCTGTAATGAAAGGCGATGCTGTTAGATTATGTTCTGATAGAGTCCCAAACACTGAGTTAATTTATGAACAACAGAATTTGCTTTCTCTCAGTTCTGCAGGGAGGAAGGCCAGTACTTTGCATTGGGTGTCTGGTGAGGACTATGCCTTAAAAGGGAGCCGGTAGGGAGTTGTGTCCTCGAATGGCTGAAGATGGAAGAGAAAGAAAACTCTCTGTGAGGTGTAGACCTGTGGACAGTGTGGGTGCTGCAAATATAAGGCAGGACTTTTCTTCTTGCTGTGACCTGGCAAACTAGTTTAAGGGAGGAGGAACTTATTTGAACTCATGGTTTGGGGAGATAAGTCCCTCATGGCAGTGAATATAGGGCACCAGGCTGCCCTGTGGTGACAGGAGCATCCAGCTGAGACTCCTCACCGCCTCTCATGTCACAGAACCTGAAGCAGTGACCTGACAGGAAGTGTGGTGAAGCTATAAGCCTCCAGGGACCCACTTCCTTCAGCAACACTCCACCTCCTAAAGGTTCTACAAGTGTGTGAATACATGAGTCTATGGGGGACATTTCACTTGGAAACCATTAGAAGGGGAAGCCCTTCCAGCCCAACACCTTCTGAAAATCCTTCTCCCTGAAAACGACACTGAATTTTGGAGGGGATGTAGTCACACATAGCACACTGATGTAATTAGATGCAGGACTGATAATAAGGACCAGAGTGAGAAAGAATGCTAGCTGCTTTTTTTCTTTATTATCCATAATTAGATACATTGAATGAGCAAATAATGCGTTGGTATCCCCAGTTCCCCAATTTCCCTCTTCCCTGTCCCAAATCAGCTGGTTATCCTCCTCCATGGGCAGTCTGGATCAGTCCATGGGGTGGGGGTTATGGATAGCCTAGGAATCAGCCTGGTTCCACCCCTCTTTGTATGTTGTTACTGAGGGGGTGGGGCATGTCTCTGGATATTCTCCTCCACCATGGCTCTTACGATCTTTCCGCCCCCTCTTCCGCTCAGTTTCCTGAGTCATGGTAGGTGAGTATTAAGGCTGCTTTATTGTTGAAGTCTTAGTGGCCTCTGTACTTCTGCTTTAGGTTGTATTGAAAATTGTTGATGTCTGTCTATCTGGCTTATCCTGGGTTGACTGATCGGCTGTGGTTATAGGTCTCTTGCTTATCCCACCACTCTCTGTGGGGTTCCATGTGGATCCTCCACTAGGTCTGGGGTGGCTCATCTCTTGCCATGATGTCAGCTATTGGCCTGTGGCTTATTGGTAGGGTTGAAAGAGCCACAGCTCTCTCGCTGCCTTCTGAAAAATACAAATAACATCTCCATCAGAGAGTGAGATCAGTCTAGGTTAACTGAGATACACATTTCTGAATTGGCTAGATTCTTTTGTTAGTAGCCTCTTTGTAAATCACTCGTATAGTCCATTTCTCTTTGGGGTCCCAAGATTTTGGTTTCCAGTGCATTTCGCCCTGAGTCCCCAGTTCCAGTTAAGGTCTCCCTCTCACTGAGTGGATTACTTGGCCAGATTTAAAGCTGTTGATTGCCTCCCCCAGGCTTTGGCTCCTCTATTATACAAGTGTTTGTTTCTTCACTATTCTTTACCAGTAGGAAGTGTGTTCAGCCTACTCATGGCAGCAGACTGTGTTTCATATCAGTGGTCTGTTTACTCCAACTATTGTTGACCAGTTTCCCCTGGCAGCTTATGCAGTGCCTTCCAGCACTGCACTAACTACCATCAGAGGGCTGGTTGCCATTCTGGACCTCACAGGATCTCTTGATGCTGATAGATGGCTTTCTGTGGTTTGTTCGGCAACAAGATCCTACCTCAGGCCTGGGGTGGGTATTCAAGAACTTTGACAGAATTCTGTCTTGTTTTGGGGACCTCATGGGTCACTCTGGTCAACAGTTCAGTGAGGGAAGGAGCCAGTGACTGGGACCAGAGGGCTTCGTGATCATGTAGACACAAAACATTGACACTTGGACCTCAGAAAGACAAGTGAATGTGGCTTGTCATGGCTTCTGTATCTTCTGTCAAGGGGTGACAATTATTTGAGATCACGACATTAAAATATAACCCAGCATATATCCTGTTTGCTAATTGTATTATCAATGGTCTAAAGAATCAGTTAATCAAAGATAAGGTCCTCTGACTGGGACCCACATGGCAGTTGGGGAGGAGTAGCCACTGGCTTTGTTCTGGAGCCAGTACTCATGGGAATAGTCTACATGGAGTACCCAGGTCCTTGGGGAGTTATAAATCTCAGTAATGTGGGGTCTACAGGTTAAGGAGCCCTTTAAAAACCTTGTTTATTTGTATGTGTGTATGTGGTATGTGTGTGTAGAGAGATGATTGATAGATAATAAATAGAAGACAGTAAGTAGAGCAATGAGAGATGATAGATGATAGATAGATAGATAGATAGATAGATAGATAGATAGATAGATAGATAGATGATAGATAGATGATAGACAAATGATAGATAGATAGATAGATAGATAGATAGATAGATAGATAGATAGATGATAGATAGATAAATAGATGATAGATAGATAGATAGATAGATAGATAGACAATAGGCAGACAGACAGACAGACAGATAGATAGATAGATAGATAGATAGATAGATAGATAGATAGATGATAGATAAATAGATGATAGATAGATAGATAGACAGACAATAGACAGACAGATAGATGATAGATATACAATAGATAGATAGATGGTAGATAGATAAATAGATAGATAGATAGATAGATAGATAGATAGATAGATAGATAGATAGATAGATAGATAGATAGATAGCAGAGAGACATCTTGCCAGGCATCCCACGGTCTTCTGAGCTTCAGGCAGTCATAGACACTGATCATCACCAGCCAAGGAAAGAATCGTGAGCTGGTATTTTCAAAGTCCTTACGCAGGGCCTGCGCAGCTGAGACTGAAACTAGACGCAGCCTGTCCACTGTCCAGTACATAGTGAATTGGTTGTAAAACTCCTCAAGTCTCCCTGCGCTCGCTCGCTGGAAGCTTGATTTCCCAGTGTGTACACGATGGCCTCAAATAGCACTGCTCCCAGGAGAGCGTTACTAGGGACAGAGAGAGACTTCCATTCTGCTGCACGTTGTTACCTTTATTTTTGTCACAGTTCTTCAAAAGATCGCATTTGTTGAAGCAGCAACACCTTCAGGTGGACCTTAAATAGAGAGCCAGATTGAGGGCATTTCCTACTTTAGTCAGAGTGCCTCGTTCCCCACTGAGCGCTCACCATCTCTTGTGAACAAGGAGGCTGAATCTGGAGTCTGCTCCTCGGCCTTACATATGCACGCAGGGACAGCGCTGTCACAGGCTTGCCTTTCATTCTAGGAACAGCGAACTGTCTTTTCAAATACGTCGCCCACATTAATCTCACTGCTAAATAAAACTTTGCATGTCTGAGGTGGGAACACCAATGTTACCAGGAACACGTGCCGCCTATCTGTGGTTGTGTGCTGTGGTTGAAGTAGGAACATCATGTCTAGCTCACATAAAAAAAGAGCATTCTTGAAGGAATCAGCATTAATGTGCCTTGTAAACCCTGCAACATAGTCCAGTCTCGCTGTTTCAGTTGTTTGAAGAAAGGAGTGAGACAGGACTTGGGGAGATGATGGCTCACTTGGTAAAATGCCCAGCACACAAGCATGAAGACCTGAGTCCTGATTGATCCCCAGTACCCATGTCAAAGCTGGCCAAGCGGGCACACACTTGTAAACCCAGCACTAGGAAGGCAGAGACGGGAGGATCTCTGGAACTTTCTAGCTC
>PVHP010040341.1:0-15880 GCA_004024765.1 Zapus hudsonius | reverse complement strand
CCTTCTCGTTTTGGGCATGTGTATATGTGTGTGATATGCATGTACATTTTTTGTTGTTGTTTGTCTTTCAAGGTAAGATCTTGCTGTAACTCATACCTGGTATTCACTATGTAGTTTCAGGGTGGCCTTGAACTCAAGGCAATCCTCCTACCTCTGCCTCCCAAGTGCTGGGACCACCACACCCAGCTATCATCTTTTTGAGATAGGGTTTCTCCTGGAGACTAGCTGGTCATCAAGTTCCTAGAATCTGCCTGTCTACACCTTACTAGACTGGGATTATAGGTGCACCTCACTCAGCATTTTCTTTTTTATAAATTTTTTTGGGGGGCTAGGAAGATGGCTTAATAGTTAAGGGATTTGCCTGAAAAGCCTAATGAATTGTGCCAATGTAAAGCCAGATGCACAAAGTGGCGCATGCACCTGGAGTTTGTTTGCAGTGGCTGGAGGCTCTGGCATGCCCATTCTCTGTTTGTCTCTCTTCTATCTCTCTGTGCTTGCAAATAAATAAATAAAAATATTTTTAAAATATTTTGTGTGGGGCACGGTGGCACACACTTTTAATCCCACCACTCACTTGGGAGGCAGAGGTAGGATGACTGCCATGAGTTCAAGGTCAGCCTGGGACTACGGAGTGAATTCCAGATCAGCCTGAGCTAGAGTGAAAAAAACAAAAACAAACTATTGTTGTTTTTAAACAATTTGCTATTTATTATCTTCTTTTTTTAATATTTTATTTGAGAGAGAGTGAGAGAAAGAGGCAGACACAAAGAGAGAATGGGCGCGCCAGGGCCTCCAGACACATGCATCACTTTGTGCATCTGGCTTTACGTGGGTACTGGGAAACTGAACTTTGAACTCAGGTCCTGCTTTGCAGGCAAACGCCTTAACTACTAAGCCATCTCTCCAGGCCCATTTTTGTTTTTTTGAGGTAGGTTCTCACTCTAGCTCACTGACCTGGAACTCACTCTGTAGTCCCAGGCTGGCCTGAAACTCAAGGCGATTCTCCTAGCTCTGCCTCCTGAGTGCTGGGATTAAAGGCATGTGCCACCACGCCCACTTAACTTTACTCTTTTGTAAGAAATGCCAGACTGATGATCAAGACTTTGAGACTTATGTGTGTGTGAATGCATGTGTGTAGGTGCACACCTATGTGGAAGCAGAGGTTAAGGTCAGGTACTGGGTATCTTCCTCTATCATTCTCTACCTTCTTAGAGATAAGGTCTCTAGATCAATAAGCAAGCAGATAGTCAGTGAACCTCAGGGATAGCTGTCTCTACCTTCCCAGCACTGGGATTACAGGCATGGATCACCACACCCAGTATTTTAACTGGGAATTGGGGATCTGAACTCAGGTCCTCATGCTTATACCACATGCCCTTTACCCACTGAACCATCTCCCCAGTCCCACAACTCCACAGACAGGGTGTTTTCTAGATGGGCCCTGAAGTCCTAGGCTCAGGGGATTCTCCTGCTTAGGCTGTTCAGTACCATGCCACTTATATCTAGCTAGTTGAGCTGACAAATTTCATCTGAGTCCAATTGTCCTTTCTTGTGTCCCATGTAATGCTGACAGCAGGGGCAGCTTCTTTTTTCTGTTCAGTCTGGGTCTTCCTCAGTCTTGGATCTGACAGATCAGCCCAGATATTTGAGATTTTTGGATCCTAAAGGTCCGCCAAGTTTGATATGCCAGGTCTATATCCCCTCTCACACTTGTCTCTGTATTTTGCAGGGCAGAACCAAGACTCACGTCCCTGGGAGTTGGAGTCACCCATACTTGTAGCTTCCTGGCTGTCCAACCCAGAACAATATTCCTTGACCTAAACACCTGAGAGGAGTCTTTCCCCCCACACACAGGTAAGGTCTCATTTTTCTAATCCAGGCAGACCTGGATCTCACTCTGTAGCTCTAGGCTGGCCTCAAACTCACAGTGGTCCTCCAACCTTTGCCTCCCAAATTCTGGGATTAAAGGCATGAACTGCCATGCCAGGCTTCCAGTAGCATTTTATTTTTGTTTATTTTTATTATATATATTTATCATATTATATATTTATTATAATGTTTATTTTGTTTATTTTTGTTTGTTTATTTGTTTGGGTTTTTTTTCGAGGTAGGGTCTCACTCTAGCCCAGGCTGACCTGGAATTCACTATGTAGTCTCAGGGTAGCCTTGAACTCACAGCGATCCTCCTACCTCTGCCTCCTGAGTGCTGGGATTAAAGGCACGTGCTACCACGCCCGGCTCTCCAGTAGTGTTTTAAAGTGGCTGAAATTTATCACCTAATCAACTCCTCTACCCGACATCACATCAGGACACATTAATTCTTTTATTTATTTTTTTCACCCTGGAGAAGGCTTCCCCCTCATTTCTGCACTTTCTGCACCAGCGTTCCTTCCTCAGGGAAGCGTCTGTGGATAAGGCTTCAGGAGGACTTAACAAGGATGG
Organism: Zapus hudsonius; assembly: GCA_004024765.1. NCBI lineage: Eukaryota > Metazoa > Chordata > Mammalia > Rodentia > Dipodidae > Zapus > Zapus hudsonius. Next base: position 13,438 of record PVHP010040341.1, on the reverse strand, counting down.
TGTCATCTTCCTGCCAATTTCCTCATCGCCTCTTCTTCAAACCGAAAAGAACACCAGCCCTCAGCTTCAGTCAGATCTCGAGCCCCTAGAGCCTTGTACAAGTCCACAGCCCTCTTGTTCCAATCCAGAACTGCCAGGCGGAACTGGGAGCAACCCTTATCTAGGGCTACCTGTAGAAGACATCATTAACTGGATGAGTCCACACCTCCTCATTCAACCTGGGCCACCCCATATACCCTTGACTTTTCAGGAACTAGCTTGTAGCTCCCACCCCTCTCCTCACCTCAGCCACCTTTTTGATTATTCTGGTACCAATCCCTTGACCTGTTGTGGAGAAAGAGGGGAAAGGAACCATTGTTTCCATTGAGAGAGATCAGAAGTCAGAAGAGGCCACGGGCTGAGATGAGGGGGCATGGGAAGGGGCTTGGTATGGGGGTTTGATGGATCGCTCTGTGTCCACCCCAGCCTCGGTCCCTGCCCTACTGGAATATTGTGTCCTACTGGGATATCGCCCTACCCCGATATTGTGGCATCACATAGATGTCTTCCAGATAAATGTTTCGTCCCTTCCATGTGCTGTAGATGAAGTAGTATAGCCCGAAACCCACCACACGGCGCTCTGAGAATGAGAGAAAGGGTAAGGCCTCGGAGAGGAGGATCACCTCGAGGCTGCTGGGAGGTGCTCTTACCCTGTAGCTCTCCGGGTGATGGGAGGATCTCCGCCACCAAACAGTGATAGAAAGGGTTCTCTCCAAAGCCATCTGCTCTCAGGACTGCAGAGATCGGAGGTGTGACAAAGGGGCAGACAGAAAGAAAGAAGGCCTGGGTGTATGCCCAGCCGGGAGTTGCTGTCCTAGGAATCCATTCCGCACTTCCTCCCCAGGGGCGATCGGAACCCGGGTGCTCGGCCCACCTTCTTCACTGATCTGCACCTGATCCGCGAGTTTCTCATACTCGGCCAGTTCCTACAGCGTGGGACCCGAAGCAGGGTTAGGCAGTAGGGCCTGCAGCTCGGCGAGCGGCGTTCAAAGGCGCACCCCGCTCCTCCCCACCCACCCCCTCCAGCACCCTGTCTTCACCCGGATCAGCCTCAGGATGTCTCCACAGTCTCCCTCCTGGGCCTCTCGGATCCTCACGGACGCCATTCGGATCCCCACCACTGACAACCCCACTTCCGTCCTGCGAGCTCGGGTCGGAGCAGGGAGCGCCGGGCGGCGGGAAGGCAGAGCCCGGGAGCGGGCGGGCGGGCTGGGGTCCTCACTGTCCACCGGGCCCTGGAGGCACGCGCACGCGCGAGCCAATCAGCTTGCAGTATGGCACATGCCCCGCCCCGGGCCCCACCTCCGACCTGCGGGTCTGGCGGCCGGCTCCTGGGGCAGGGGTCCAAGCCCCTTGTGCCCACCTTCATCAGACATGCGCCAGGCTCACCTTTAATCCCAGCACTAGGGAGGCAGGGCCGGGAGGGTCGTCGTGAGTTCGAGGCCAGTCTGATACTACATAATGAATTCCAGGTCAGCCTGGGCTAGAGAGAGACCCTACCTCGAAAAAACAAAAATAAATACATAAAAATTAAAAAAATACCCCAGGCTCAAAAGTCAGCATCCCTGTGTTTATTTGGAGTACAAGCAGTTTATCTGCCTTAGCTTTTTCTCAGTCATCTAACCATTCAGGACTACCCGGCCCTGGGTGAGCTCCAAGATTCCTAGGTCTGAAAGCTGTTTGCTTTGGGTGGTGGAAACCCAGAGGCATGCACATGTTGAGCATGTGCTCTACCACCTACAGCTGCTCCTCCCCCTCTCCCTCCTCCTCCTCCTTTTCTTTCTCTCTTTCTTTTTTGATTTTCTAGGCATTGAGCCCAGGGCTGTGGCACACTGTATAACTGAGCTACACTCTTAGCCCTGTTTCTTACAGCTGTTTAGTGACTCAAAGTGTTTCTTCTCTCAGGCACATTATATAAATTATACATAGTATATTTATTATATGAATGTACATCTGTGTGTTTTATCAGGGCCTCTTGCTGCTGCAAACACAAGATGCATGCACCACTTTTTTTGTTTTGTTTTTTTGAGGTAGGGTCTCCCTCTAGCCCAGGCTGACCTGGAATTCACTATGTAGTCTGAAGGTGGCCTTGAACTCATGGAGATCCTCCCATCTCTGCCTCCCTAGTGCTGGGATTGAAGGCATGCGCCACCACGCCCGGCTTTTTAACTTTTTATTGACAGCTTCCGTAAATATAGAAAATAAACCATAATAATTCCTTCCCTACCATCACTTTCCCCCTCTCAAATCCACCCTCCCTCATATCCCCTTCCCCTCTCAATGAGTCTCTATTTTGATTCATCATCTCCTCCTCCTATTGTCAAGGTCTTGTGTAATAGTGTTGGCACGGGGAGGTCATGGATATCCAGGCCGTCTTGTGTCTGGAAGTTTGCACTGTAAGCAGTCCTCCCCTTCCTTCGGCTCTTACAATCTTTCCACCACCTCTTCCTCAATGGACCCTGAGCCTTGGAAGGTGTGATAGAGGTGTCTCAGTGCTGAACACTCCACTGTCACTTCTCAGCACTGTGGTGCCTTTTGAGTCATCCTGGTGGTCACTGCCATCTGAAAAGAGAAACTTCTATAGCCAATAGTGAGAGTAGCATTAATATATGGGTATACATTTTTTGGGGGGGGGTTTCGAGGTAGGGTCTCGCTCTAGCCCAGGCTGACCTGGAATTCACTCTGTAGTCTCAGGCTGGCCTCGAACTCACGGTGATCCTCCTACCTCTGCCTCCCGAGTGCTGGGATTAAAGTGTGCACCACCACGCCCAGCTTCCATATGGCTTATTCTAAACCTCTTGAATTTTGATTAATCATCCTTCCACCCTTGCTTTACTCAATCCCTTCCTCTGAGCCCAGTTAGGCCATTGTACCCCCATGAAAACTCATGGAGATCCTCCTACCTCTGCCTCCTGAGTGCTGGAATTAAAGGCACACACCACCACACTGAAACTACAGAGTGTCAAGTCAGTCTGGGTTAGAGACCTAATCTTGAAAATATGAAAAATAAAAGTTTTATTTGTGTTTTGAGGGTTTTCTTAGCATGTTCATAATTTCTATTAATTAATGTGTGAATGGGTGCATTGCCACAGCACAGCTGTGGAGGTAAGAAGACAATTTAGAAGTTTCTGTACTCTGCCTTCTTTGACACGGATTTTCTTGCCATTGCAAAGAAACTGCCAGACTACAAAGGAATATCATGCTAGATGGCCTGCAAGCTTCAGATTCTCTTGGCTCTTGCCAGCAGGTCCTTTGGGATCACATATATATGTGCTATTTTGTATCTGGCTTTACTTGGATGCTGGGGAACTGAACCCCAGGCCAGCAGGCTTTGCAAGCAAGTGCCTTTAACCACTGAACCATCTTCCTAGCCCTAAAATCTTAAGCCAGACATAGTGGCTTATGCCTGTAATCCTAGCATTCAGGGAAGTAGGCACTCACTATTAGTTCAAAGTTAGCCTGAGCTACAGAGTGAGTGATAGGTCAGCTTGGGCTAAAGTGAGACCTTGCCACAAAACAAACAAACAAACAAACAAACAAAAAACACATTTTTTTAAAAATAGGCCAAGGAAGAGGTAATGAATCTTCTGGTAGACATTAAACCCTGTAATTAATGTATGGATAACAAAGACAATTGTTATCTCTCTCTCTCTCTCTCTCTCTCTCTCTCTCTTTCCTTTCTTCTTTCTTTGAGATAAGGTCTTTGAGGAGTGGAGTTGTTTTTTTTTTTTTTCCAGGTAGGGTCTCGCTCTAGCCCAGGCTGACCTGGAATTCACTAGTCTCAGGCTGGCCTTGAACTCATGGTGATTCTCCCACCTCTGTCTCCCAAGTGCTGAGATTAAAGGTGTGTATCACCATGACCAGCGGTTAAAAAATATTTTTGAGGATAGAGCGATGGCTCAGCAGTTAAGGCACATGCCTGCAAAGCCTAAAGACCTGTGTTCAATTTCCCAGTACCCACATTAAGCCAGATGCACAAAGTGTATATGTATCTGGAGTTTGTTTGCAATGGCATGCCCATTTTCTCTGTCTGTCTCTCTTCTATCTCTATCTCTCTTTCTCTGCTTGCAAATAAATAAATAATTAAATATTTTTAGCCAGGTGTGGTGGTCCATCGCTTTTATCCCAGCACTCGGAAGGCCGAGGTAGGAGGATCACTGTGAGTTCAAGGCCAGTCTGAGACTACATAATGAATTCCAGGTCAGCCTATGTTAGAGCTACCTTGAAATACTCCGCAAAATTATTTATTTACTTTTTTTATTTTTTGGATTTTCGAGGTAGGGTCTCGCTCTAGCCCAGGCTGACCTGGAATTCACTGTGTAGTCTCAGGGTGGCCTTGAAATCACAGCAATCCTCCTACCTCTGCCTCCTGAGTGCTGGGATTAAAGGCATGTGCTTTTTTGCAAGCAGAGACAGAATGAGAATGGGTAATAGTAGGGCCTCATCACTGCAAATGAACTCCAGATGCATGTGCTACCCTGTACATCTGGCTTCAAGTGGGTACTGGACCAGCAAACTTGGTAGGCAAATGCTTAAAATTTTTTAAAAATTTATTTGCAAGCAGAGAGAAACACACACACACACACACACACACACACACACACACACACACACACACACAGATAAGATAGGCACTTTGGGGCCTGAACTCCAGATGCATGTGCCCCTTTTGTGGGTACTGGGGAAGAGAATCAGGTTGTTAGGTTTCACAGGCAAGCACTTTAACTGCTAAGCCATTTCTCCAGTCCTTTATTTTTCATATTTTTGAGGTAGTGTTTCACTCTCCTCCAGGCTAACCTTGAACTCACAGCAATCCTCCTACCTCTGACTCCCAAATGCAGGAATTAAAGGTATGCACCACCAGGCCTGACACAGGTAAGTGAGCCATTTCCCCAGCCCCAGCCTCAAACTATTGATCCCTTGGACACAGCCTTTCCAGTTTCCGTAGCAGCTGGAATTATGGTCTTGTGTTATTATATTTACTTTTTTTTTTTTTTAGACAAGGTCTCTAGCCCAGGAAGGCTTCAAACTCACTGTATAGCCAAGGATGACCTTGTACATCTGATCTTTCTGCTTTCACCCCTGAGTGCTAGGATTACAGACATGCACTATGTTCAGTTTACATGCCTTCCGCGTGCTGGAATTAAAGGTGTGTGCCACCACACCTGGCATTTTGTTGCTGTTTAAGACAGAGTCTTGCTATGTAGCCCAGACTGGCTTTGAACTTGGGATCTTCCCCAGTGCTGGGGTTATACTCACATCTCTTCTTAATATCCATTAATTCATACACAGAAACAAAACCTTTTTGTGAGATGAGCATTTGTAGGCTTGGGAAAAGTGAGGGAGGAGTTCAAACCAGATTCCAGACACTGTACCCTCATTCACAGCAATCCCATAAAGAAAGGATTATTTTCCTCAATTGACAGATAAGGTCGCTGAAGAACGAAGGTGAAGTGGCTTGCCCAAGGTTACTCAGATATCTATATTCCCTGCTTCATCTCCAGCCCTAATGGAGGATGATAATTGAGCAGGGAGGATTGTGTCCAGACTTTATGCCAAGGTAGCTTCCCCATGTGGGCAGAATGCTTAGATGAGCCACATTAAGCTCTAGGGGAGGAGAGAAAATGTGATGTCTTCTCCAAACTCATAAATTTTTGGCCATGGGTCATAGTAATGGAACGACTCCGTCCCTCACCCCATTTGCTTTCAGAGGGGCCGCACGGTCAGTGTCCCTATCTCCTGCCCCCCTTCTTCCCCCGGAACAACCTTTAACCGTCACCACCCATGCACAAGGCTGCCTACCCCCACGCATTCTCCTCAGAGTTGTCTGAACCACAGAGTGGACGGCTGACTATGGAAGGCAGAGGCTCCCTGGGTGCCCTGCATGGGCTGTCGCTGCTGTTGCTGCTCCTTCTGCCACCGCACACCCACCAGGAGCAGGTCGTGGGTTACCTTCTCCCCAGCCAGGTGCACGAGTGGGACAGGGTCCTCAACACCCATGTGCTTTAAATGAGCTGCACTTTGCCTCTTATGTTTTTGTTTGTTTTTTTTTTTTTCCAGGTGGGGTCTCACTCTAGTCCAGGCTGATCTGGAACTCACTCTATAGCTCCAGGCTGGCCTTGAACTCTTGGTGATTTTTTCTATCTTGCCTCCTGAGTGCTGGGATTCAAGAAGCGCCCACCAAGCCTAGCTAGCTCTTTCTTTTTCCCTTCTCTCCTCCTGTGGCCCTGTAGCCATGCCTCTTTATTTCTAACATACCCTTGCTCAGCTTGTTTATTTTCTCTTTCTGTCAGAAGGCCCAGGACCCTCCTGCTAGGCACCTTGGCAATGGCCCAGGACAAGAGCTTGATGCTGTTATGAAAATCAACCTCACCAAGATCACCAAGTATGGGGAGGGGTCACTTGAATTCTTCACCCAACCCTCTAAATCTCCGTCTCCCCATCGGTTCTTCCCCCTTTCCTTATCCTCTTGTCCTCTCTCCCCGAACTCCACCTTCCCCAGCCTCAAAAGACAGACCCCACAACACAGTCTTTTCTTCTGTGCCCTTCCAGACTTTCCTCCTCCTTTGAGTTTAGAACTTGGGATCCAGAGGGAGTGATTTTTTATGGCCATACCAACCCTGAAGATGACTGGTTCATGCTGGGACTTCGGGATGGTAGGCTTGAGATCCAGTTGCGAAATCACTGGGCCCAGCTTACCGTAGGCGCTGGCCCTCAGCTGGACGATGGAAGATGGCATCAGGTAAGCAAGCTCTGCTTCTGTAGGGAGGGGTGTCTCAAGCCGGTCTGAGAACAAAATTATGGGGCATTCCTTTGCAGCAGTCATATCGTCTTGACCTATGGCCTCCATAAAATAGTTATTCTTTTTTTAAAAATATTTTTATTTATTTATAAGCAGAGAGAGAGAAAGAGAGAGAGAGAGAGAGAGAGAGAGAGAGAGAGAGAGAGAGAGAGAGGAGAGAGAATATGGGCCCACCAGGGCCTCCAGCCATTGCAAAGGAACTCCAGATGCATTCACCACTTTGTGCATCTGGTTTACATGAGTACTGGGGAATTGAACCCGGGTCCTTAGGCTCTGGAGGCAAGCACCTTAACCACTGAACAATCTCTCCAGCCCTAAAATAGCTATTCTTTTTTTAAAATTATTAAATATTCTATTTATTCACTTTCAAGCAGACACACACACACACACAGAGAGAGAGAGAGAGAGAGAGAGAGAGAGAGATAGAGAGAGAGAGAGGATATGCACCAGGGCCACCACCCTGTGGGTCCGGCCCATGTGGGTCCTGGGGAACAGAACCCAGGGACCTAGGCACTAGAGGCAAGTGCCTCAACCGCTGAGCCATCTCTCCAGCCCCCTAAAATAGCTATTCTTGACCCTGTTTTTTCAGATGAGAATTCTGAGGCTCAGCCAATATGTGGCATAGCCTGAGTGAGCCAAGGTTGCTAGCTGTGGCTTCAAGTGCATATACTTTCAGTCATGGGGTGCCTCAGAGAAAAGTGGGGACAGGCTCAGGGGCCTCTGATTCTGTTTCTTACCACCTCTTCCAGGTGGAGATAAAGATTGTCGGGGACTCATTGCTGCTGGGAGTGGATGGAAAGGAGATGCTACTCTTGAGACAGGTCTATGGGCCCCTCGCCAGCAAATCTGAGCCCATCATGAGGATTGCATTAGGGGGGCTGCTCTCCCCTATCTCCAGCCTTCGGTTGCCGGTAACTACATCCTAGGGACAGTATGCCAAGCTGTGGGAATCTAAGTCCAGGTTTTAGGAAGAAGGGATGGGATGGGACTACATTGGGGAAACCAAACGCTTATGTTTCAGAGGGATTTGCTAGGGGCTTGGACTCTGATCCCTGATTCTGACCTCCCATCATCTTTCCTCCCCTTCTCCTCTTTTAGCTAGTCCCTACCCTGGATGGCTGCATTCGCAACGACACCTGGCTGGGTCACAAGGTCCAGCCCTCAGTTTCTACACTCACTAGTCTCAGAAAATGCAATGTGGACTTGCAGCCTGGGATGTTCTTCCCTCCAGGGACCCATGCAGAATTCAGACTACAAGGTAGCCTTCTTGAAGGATTTTTCCTTCTGCTGTCTCCCTTCATCACTAAGCCAGTCTCTCCATGAAGCCTCAGCCTTTAGGCTTCAGGTTGATCCTTTCCCCTCTCCACCCCAGACATTCCCCAGCCTCAGGCAGAGCCGTGGATGTTCTCTCTGGACCTGGGTTTTAAGCTTGTAGCAGGTTCAGGACACCTTCTTGCTCTTGGCACAGGAGTGAACTCCTCTTGGCTTAGTCTTCATCTCCATGATCAGGTAAAGGGAATAGTGGGTACTGCCTATATTTAGTAGCTGCTGGGAGCAATGGGGAAAAGAGAGCTCCAAAAAGCTAATAGTAGAAGTCGGGCAGGCGTAGTGGCAAACAACATTCTCTCAGGAGGCAGAGGTAGGAGGATCTCTGTGAGTTTCAGCCACCCTTAGACTACATAGTGAATTCCAGGTCAGCCTGGACTATAACGAAACCCTACCTCAGAAAAAAAATAGTGGGAAGGCTTAAGTGGACATTGTGGTAGGGCTTGCAGATGGCAAACAGCATTTACCTGGATCGCATGTTTATGAGGGGTGGGTGTGGTTTCATAGAAGGTCAACCCAGGAAAACTGAGCAGAGATGTGCTGAGAAACAGAATTAAAGCAGGTAGGAAGCTAGCACCTTCCACAACATGTGGGTTCATTCTATCTTCTTTTGACTCTTGTCTTTGCCACACCTACTGTAGGAGGTGGTGCTGTCTTCTGAAGGGCTGCAGCGAACTCTACCCTTGATCCTGGGACTACCACTTCAGCTGAAGCTGGACATGTTCAGAGTGGTCTTGAGTCAGGGGCCAAACACAGAGATCCTGGCTTTGCCTCCTTTGGGATTTGGCCCCCTCTTTAAACTCTGGTCCCAGCCTCAGGGCCGTCTCTTCCTGGGGACTTTCCCAGGTAAGAGAATGCTGTTCAAGCACATCAGGTAAAAAGAAAGAACATATTTTGAGGGGAAAGGAAACCTCTGGAAGGGAAGAGAAAGACTACAAGAAGAGGGAGGATAGCTTGGGGGTGTCACTCAAGCCTAATGTTCACCCAGCATGCATGAGGACCATGGTTCTATCCTCAGTACTGCAAAAAGTGGGGGGGGCAAGAAAGGAAGCTAGGCATGGTGATGTATGTCTATAATCCCAATACTGACGGAGCTGAGGCAGGAGGATCGAAAGTTCAAGATGAGTTTGTGATACATAGCAAGATCCTGTATCCAAAAACAAGCAAACAAACAACAAAACCAAACTTAAAATGTGGGTGGGACAATGGGAAAATGTGATTTGGGACATTCAGGCTACAGAACTGTTTTTTTTCTGGATCTGAGCCACCTCTAATGCTACTCTATGTCATCTGCCTCTAGGAGAGGACTCTTCTGCCTCCTTTTGCTTGGATGGCCTTTGGGCACAAGGACAGAGACTGGACCTAGACCAGGCCCTGAGCAGAAGCCAGGACATCTGGACTCACAGCTGCCTTCACAACCCAGGCAATGGCACTGACACATCCCATTAAACCCTTTGAGAGCTGGGCATGGTGTTGCACACCTATAATCTCAGCACTGGGGAGGGGGAATCAGGAGGGTCAAGAGTTCAAGGCCATCCTCGACTATATCTCAAGAACAGCCTGGGCTACACGACACCCTGTCTCAAAAACAAAGCCAAACTTTTGAATGTGACTCACTCATTTATTTCACAAATATTTGCTGTGCATTGCCAATGGGCCGGGCAGTGAGCCAAACATTGAGATGTATTGGAAAGCAAAACCCACCCCAGTTCCTCTTGGTGCTCATGGGACCATGGAAGAGGCAGGCTTACATCAAACACTGGATAGCTGGAAATTCCGATAGGCATCATGAAGTGCAATCAGAGCTGTGCAAGTGCAGAGTCCAGGGAGCTGCAACCCAGGCTGGGAAGCAGGGAAGGCTTTCCCAGGGAAGGAGTGACTTAGGCTGAGTATTAGCAACAGGAAGCCAGAGAGAGAGAGAGAGAGAGAGAGAGAGAGAGAGAGAGAGAGAGAGAGAGTTCACTTTGCTAAAGCCAGGAGCCCACCTTCTCCCCACCCTCACCTGCCCCCAGCATTTATTCCCTTTGAGATTACAGTTTCTTGTCTCCTACAGAACAGTTTTGTGGTCTCAGCCATCATTCTGGTCCTTAGTATGGCTATTGCTGCCCAGGGAACGAGCAGCAGGGGGCGTGAGAGGCTCGTGAGATGGGACAAGGGTTCTGGGAGGGACTGAGATAGTAGAAAGCTTGCCTAGCCTGCATATGGCCCTGGGTTCCATCCCTAGTGCTGCAAAAGGAAAGAAAGAGAGAGTGGAGAGCTTCGTCTCTCTTAGCCTCTGTCTTAGTTGCTTTCCCAGAGAAGTTTGTCTCTATTCCATTACAAAAGAACTACCTTAAAAAAGAACTGGCATATGTTGATCCCACCTGGAAAGAAAATCAGATTCAGGAAGATCTCTAACTTCAAAGAATATGGTTGATCAAATCCTCAGCTATCACACCTCTGAAAAACGCTGGTGGCCCTCACTCTCCCTAGGGGACCTTCATGGATAAACACCCAGTCGTCACCTTGTATCAGAATCCTTATGTCCTAGTTGGCTAAGAAGTCCTGAGGCTCCAGTTTTCAGTCCCCATGTCTTAATCCTCATCCCTCCCTGAAACTAACTCCACATCTCCAGAAAGGGAAGGAGGAAAGATCATATAGAAAGCCCAGGCTTGCCTCATACTTACTATGTAGCTGAGGATGACCTAGAACTTCTGATCTCCCAGCCTCCACTAACTGAATGCTGGGGTTACAGACACTATGCCAGTTATGTGTACTGGGATTTAAACCCAGGGCTTCAAGCATATTAGGCAGACACTAGCAACTGAACTACATTCCCAGCTTCAGTCTCCCAGTTTCTTACAAAGATTTCCCTACTAAGTAACTCAAGCAACAGGATGTCACTCAGTGAACTTGCTATTATCCCTTTCTATAGGTCATCAATGATCTCAGAGCAAGAAGCCTCAGTAGAGCCTGTGAAATGGAAGACGTAAATCCTAAACCTGACCTTGTATCCCTCCCAATCTGACTCTTGTAGACCCTTCACTACCCAGCCAGCAGTGTTTGTAGGAGCGTCATTAGTATGGCTAGGGAGTCCAAATATAATTCTGGCCCCTGGTCAATTTCATCATGTTCAGGGTCAATCTAGGCCACCTGGGTATGTTCATTCAACTGATATTTACTATGCACCCACAACTGTTCTGGACACTGAGCATGCACTGGTGAAAAGTACACACACATTCTTGTGTGCTGTGGATCTCACATTTGATGAGAGGGGGGAGGAAGCTTATAAAAAAGGCAAATAATGCCAGTGGTGGCTCATGCCTATTAACCCCACATTTGGGATGCTACAGCAGGAGGATTGCTGTGAGTTTGAGGCTTGAAAGCTTGTTTCAATAAAACAAATAAATAAGGCCTGGGGAGATAGGTGGCTCGGTCAGTAAAGCACTTGCCTTGCAAGCATGAGGACCTACCTGTGTTTGGATCCCCAGCACCCATGTAAATGCTAGGCAGGTGTGGTGACCCACCTGTAATTCTAGTGCTTGGGAGGTGAAGACATGGGACCTCTGAGTTAAGCTTACTTACTAGATTAACCAAATCAGCAAGCTCTGGTCCAAGCAAGAGACCCTGTCTGAATAAGGTGGAGAGAGATCAATGAAGACACCAGACATCAGCCTCTGGCTTTCACACATACATGCACACTTACCGGCACACACATATGTGTCCCCATACACATGGTAAGCATGCATACACATATGAACACACACACACACACACACAAGCTTGTGGTATGGTGGCATAAGTTTGTAATCCTAGCAGATTGGAAAGTGGAGGTTGGACGAGCAAGTAGTTCAAGGTCATCCTTGGGTACAAGAGACTCTTTAGCAAAAAAACAAAATCAACTGGGCATGGTGGCGCACGCCTTTAATCCCAACACTTGGGAAGCAGAGGTAGGAGGATCGACGTGAGTTCAAGGCCACCCTGAGACTACATAGTGAATTCCAGGTCAGCCTGGGCTAGAGCCAGATCCTACCTGAAAAACAAACAAAAAAGTAGCATCATTTCAGATAGCAGTTGGAAGTAAAATCCTATATTATATATTTTTAAAATATTTTATTTATTTTCAAGCAGAGAGAGAAAAGAGAGAGAGAGAGAGAGAGAGAGCACACCAGGGCCACCACCTTGTGGGTCTGGCTTATGTGGGTCCTGGGGAATTGAACCCGGGGCCTTAGGCACTGGAGGCAAGTGCCTTAACCGCTGAGCAATCTCTCCAGCCCCCTATATTATAGGTGAGAGAAGAAAAAAAGGACAATATTAGGTGGGAGTTTGGTGGTCAGAAAAGGCTTCTTGCAGGTGGTATCAGTTGGACAGAAACCTGAAAAATGAAGAGAAGTCATCCAGTGGAGGCCTCAGGTGCCAGCCAGTGAGGAGTGGGTTAAAGAACCTGGATACAAGTGGGAGCTACCAAGTGGGGAATGGCAAGTTCCTGACCTTCCTGACCTTGTGTCCCTGGAATCTCTGAGGGACCAGTTTTTCTGTCCTCCTTCCACCCTGGCCTCTCCAGGACACTGTGCCCAAACTTTTCTTCTCCAGCCTGCCCTAGATTCCAGGATTCCTGATTACCATCCAGAGCTGTCTACACTTTTTCATTAAGACTGACTTTGCTGTGACACAGACTTTGCCAAGCCCCCATCAAGGGCACCCATGGTGCCTGCCCAGTGTCCTCTCTCTTCCCCAACACTCCGAAAAACTTTCAGAGTGTGGCAGCACACACAGCAGCCTCCAGGTGTGGCCTACCCACTCATCCCACCTTATCCATCATCTCCCTCTTTCCCTCTCCTTCCATCCCTCGCTATCTGCCCCCTTGACCTCTTTCTTTCAATTAACATTGTCTACTGGCAGTATGCCAAGCACTGTGTTAAGTAGTCTATAGGGATGCTAGAGATTAATGAGACTTGGTAATGGCCCCTGGAGACCTGGAACCCAGGATCTTGGGAAATAGGAGATACATATGTAAAATGCTTTAAAAAAGAAAAAGAAACAGGGCTAGTGAGATGGTTAGCTGTTAAAAGGTGCTTGTGTACAAAGTCTGCCTGTCATGGTTTGATACAGGTGTCCCCCACAAACAATTGAATGTGTTCTGATAGATCGATCCTCAGCTGATGGCAGTTTGGGTTTTGCAACCTCGATGGAGCTGTGTTGTTGGGGGCGGGCTTATGGGGTTATAAGCCAGCTTCCCCTTGCCAGAGTTTGGCACACCTTCCTGCCGCTGTTTGCAGTGCTGTGGCAGAG
>PVHP010040340.1:0-15926 GCA_004024765.1 Zapus hudsonius | reverse complement strand
TGTTCTCTCTCTCTCTCTCTCTCTCTCTCTCTCTCTCTCTCTCTCTCTCTCTCTCTCTCTCTCTCTGCTTGAAAATGAATAAATAAAATATTTTTTTAAAAATGTGCATACCCATGTATTAATGCTATTCTCACTTTTGGCTAGAGAAGCTTCTCTTTTCAGATGGCGGTGACCACTGGGATAACTCAAAAGTCACCACAGAGCTGAGAAAAAGTGACAGTGGAGTGTTCAGCACTGGGACATCTCTGTCACACTTCCCAAGGCTCAGGGTCTATTGCAGAAGAGGTGGTGGAAAGATTGTAAGAGCCAAAGGAAGGGTAGGACTGCTTACAATGCAAACTTCCAGACACAAAATGGCCTTGATATTCATGACCTTGCAGTGCCCGACACACCTACACAAGACCTTCACAATAGGAGGAAAAGATGACATCAAAACGAAATAGAGACTGAGGGGGAAAGGGATATGATGGCGGGTGGATTTGAGAGGGGGAAGTGGGGGTGGGGAAGGAATCACCCTGGTTTATTGTCTATAATTATTGATGCTGCCAATAAAAAGTTTTAAGAAACCCAAAATTTTTAACTAAATTAAAATTAAAAAAAAAGAAGATGATGGTTTCAGGATCTGAGAACATGGGCTGGAGAGAAGGCTCAGCGGTTAAGGCAGTTCGATTCTCCAGTGCCCATGTAAAGCCAGATGCACAAACAAGGTGGCACATGTGTCTGGAGTTTATTTGTAGTGACTGGAGGCCCTGGCACACCCATTCTATCTCTGCCTCCCTCCCTCCCTCCCCCCCCCCTCTCTCTCTCGTCAATAAATAAAATATTATGAAAAAAAGAAAGAAAGAAAGAACAGGATCTGAGAACATGACATGCCCAATGCTGTCAGAATGTCAATGCTTGGGGAATAAAAACATCTAGCCAGCAAGGGAGCCACTTCTGACCATTATGGAGTTCCCTGCCTGAGCTCGGCCTGTTCAGTGAAGGGGTTTAATGTGAGTAAAGCAGTAAATGTTGAAGGCAGGCCGTACCTGTGACAGAAGCATTTGACCTCTCAAGAACAACTGCCAGGGCACAGGAAATGCAAGGAAGAAAAACCAGTGAAGGACACCCGACCACAGGATGTAGTCAGCAAAATCATGGGACCAATGGCCCACTTTACCTGAAAGAAGGGGAGGGCCTGCGACAGAACCAGAATCTCATCAAGAGGACTGTGGCAGGTGTAGGGCAGATACCTATAAGCCCTGAAATCCAGAGGAGGATAAGGCAGGGACACTGAGAGCCAGCCTGTGCTACTGTGGCATTTTATCTCAAAAAAATTCAACTCTCGGGCTGGAGAGATGGCTTAGTTTTAAGAAGTTTGCCTGCAAAGCAGAAGGACCCGAGTTTGATTCCTCAACACCCACGTAAAGCCAGATTCACAAAGTGGCGCATGTGTCCAGAGTTCGTCTGTAGTGGCTGGAGGACCTGGTGTACCCATTTTCTCTATCTGTCTGCCTCTTTCTCTCTCACACTCTCTCTCAAATAAATAAGTTGGTTTTTTGTTTTTTGGGGTTTTTTTTTTTTTTTGTTTTTGTTTTTGGTTTTTCGAGGTAGGGTCTCACTCTAGCCCAGGCTGACCTGTAATTCACTATGTAGTCTCAGGGTGGCCTTGAACTTATGGTGATTCTCCTACCTCTGCCTCTGCCTTCCAAGTGCTGGGATTAAAGGCATGTGCCACCACACCCGGCAAGTAAAGTATTTTTTAAAAAATTAACTCTCATTTTTGGTTAGAGAAGCTTCTCTTTTCAGATGGCGGTGACCACTGGGATAACTCAAAAGTCACCATAGTGCTGAGAAGAAGTGACACTGGAGTGTTCAGCACTGGTACATCTGTATCACACTCTTCAAGGCCCAGGGTCCATTGTGGAAGAGGTGGGGAAAAGATTGCAGGAGCCAAAGGAAGGGAAGGACTGCTTACAACGCAATCTTCCAGACAAAATGACCTTGATATTCATGACTTTGCAGTGCCTGACAGTTCCTACACAAGACCTTCATGATGGGAGGAAAAGATGATGACATCAAAACAAAATAGAGACTAACCGAGAGGGGGAGGGGATATGATGGCAGGTGGATTTGAGAGGGGGAGAGTGGGGGGAGGGAGGAATTACCATGGATAATGGAGGCTGTCAATAAAAGTCTAAAAGCTGTAAATAGAAAAGCAGCTGGTGTGGTGACCCACGCCTTTAATCCCAGAACACAGAAGGCTTAAAGTAGGATTGTTGTGAGTTCAAGGCCAGCCTGGGCTACAGAGTGAGTTCCAGATTAGCCTAGGCTAGAGTGAGATACTGCTTCAAAGCACACACACACGTGCATGCATACACATGTGAGTAACAGGAAGAAGAGAGGCCTGATGATGCAGCTTAGTGAGAGCAAACTTGCCTAGCATGCACGAAGCCCTGAATTCCACCCGCAGCACCCCAAAGAAAAAACCCACCAAACAATGAACCCCTCACCCCTGCAACACCAAGGGTGAATCTCCAAGCACAGTGCAGAGTGCAGGTGCCAGGCACCAAGGGGTATCTGAGCTACAGTTCTGCTTCTCTGCCAGCCTATGGAGAGAGCAGACCAGTAGTTGTAAGGAGCTGGAAGAAGGGCGAGAGACCAGCTACAAAGGGGCCCAAGGGAATTCCTAGGGTGATCATTGTCCACATATGTTGTCCACCTCAAGAGAGGAGGGCACACACATACACAAGTGTGGATCTTGGTGACTGATGACAGTCAAGCCCGGGGGTCACCAGGGGAGTGAACACACCGTGGCGCCGCCACGCAGCCACAGACAGAAGGGGCCATGAATGGACCATTGCCTGACAGAAAAGCACGCTGAGCAGCTGTGTGAATGGACAAGCCAGAGGGCTTGAGCCCACACCCTGAGATGGTTGTGTATCCACAGTGGATCACCCTAGGAATTCCCTTGGCATTGGGCAACAACAATCTGGCTGGACTGGCACAGGGATGGAGAGGTCAGGAAGGTCACGGGAGGAACTGAAGACAGGAAGTTCAGAGACTCAGATTCCAGATCTGCCGTCTAGTGCCTGAGCTCGTGGATGAATCTTCGAGACTTCGAGACTTCGAGACTTCGAGACTCTACATAACCTTCCTAAGTCATGTCTGGGATGGTGACAGGATTTACAAAGATTATATATGCAAAGTACCAACAGAAAACACAGGCCACCTGAGCTGCTATGATTTCCTTTCCTTTTCTTTTTTCTTTTCTTTTTTTTTTTTTGAGGTAGGGTTTCACTCTAGCCCAAGCTGACCTGGAACTCCCTCTGTAGCCCAGCCGGTCTTTAACTGATCATGCTCCAACCTACTACCTCGACCTCCTAAGTACTGGGATAGAGACTATGCCCAGTTAGCTGCTATGTCTTTAAAAGGCCCTGTGGGTGGGTAAGTGGTGGGTGTGGTAGACATGGAAAGCTCCACATTGAGGCTCAGGACCATGTAAACAATGGGCACCACCCTCCCTGTCCATGTGGAAAAGTACACCAGGCAGCTGACCGGCAGTGCCTGGGTTCCTTACCAAATAAACTGGGCTCCGGTCCTTGTCCATCGCAGGGATGCCAGTGAGAACCTCGGCGAGCACCTGGACGGAACAGAGCAGAGTTAGCATGGGCCACACACTTGTGCAAGGTCAGAAACTTCTGGCCATGACAAAGCATCATATTTTTATTTTCGTTTACTTTGAGTTATTTTATTTACTTATTTGTTTATTTTAGGTATGGTCTTGCTCTAGCCCAGGCTGATCTGGAATTCACTATGTAATTTCAGAGTGGCCTTGACCTCACAGTGGTCCTCCTGCCTCTGTGCAAGTGCCAGGCTGTGCTATGAGATCCTGTCTCAAGAACAAAGTCATCTTTGTATGTGTGTGGTATACACATGTATTGAGGGTGTGCATGTATAATTACATAAAATTAATATACATATACAACTGAAATTTCTTCTGTTTTTAAAAAATATTTTTATTTATTTGAGGAAAAGAGAGAATGGTAGGGTACCTCCTACCACTGCAAGTGAACTCCACATGCATGCTTCACTTTGTGCATCTGGCTTTATGTGGGAACTAGGGAATCAAGCCCATGTCATCAGACTTTATAAACAATTACCTTTAATCACTGAGCCATCTCTCCAGCCCCTTTTCTGGCTTTTTGTTTTTTGGACTTTTGTTTTGTTTTTGAGACAGGATCTCATGTAGCCCAGCCTGGCTTCAAGTTTCCATGATAGCTGAGGCTGTCCATGGTCTCCTGATCATCCTGCCTCCATCCTCCCAAGTGCTTTTTTCTTGAGACAGGATCTCATAGCACAGCCTGACATCGACCTCACTCAAGGACCTTGGCCTCCTGATCTTCCAGCCTTTGCCGCTCAGTGCTGGAGTTACAGGCACGCATTACCAAATCCAGTTTGATGTGGTACCAGGACTGAACCCAGCCAGGGCTTCGAACATGCTGAGCAAGCACACGAGCTACAGACCCAGCCCCACAATTCAAGATCATCTTATTGAGGGCTGGGGAGAGGGCTCAGTAGTTAGAGCATTTGCCGCTCAAGCACGAAAGCCTGGATGGACCTAAGAAAACACAACGATTTGATTTTCAAAACCCATGTACAAAAGCTGGGCATGGCCAGGTGTGGTAGCTCATGCCTTTAATCCCAGCACTTGGGAGGCTGAGGCAGGAGGGTCAATGTAAGTTTGAAGTCAGCCTGAACTACACAGCAAGTTCCAGATCAGCCTGGACTAGACTGAGACCCTATCTCAAAAAACAAAACGAAAAAAAAAACAACCAACAGGAGGCAGAGGTAGGGGGATCGCTGTGAGTTAGAGGCCAGCCTGGACTACATAGTGAATTCTAGGTCAGCCTGGGCTAGACCGAGACCTACCTTGGAAAAAAAACCTGGGCATAGTCCTGGGCACCTAGAGGACTGGTACACAATGGGAGGAGATGAGAACTGCTGGGCAGCTCCAGGTGAGGAACAGAGAAGGTGCCTGGCGTTCTCCTGGGCCTCCACCTGCACACACTTGCACACACCACACAACTCTACACAGAGGGTCTCATTTGGACACCCAACAGCGAGGGTTAACAGCACTGGTGGTTCTCGGGGAAAGAAGGTCGATTCCAGGAGAAAGTCAGCAGCTCCCACCAACGTGATTCTTTCCTGTCTCATGCACTCCCCCAGCACAGCCCTGCCCACAAGTGACAAGTGTGTGAACAGGAAACCTGATTCAACAGGGATTCTTCGCTGGGCCCCCTCCTATGGAGCTGTTCCATATCTTTTGGGGATTGGGGCTGCCAAGAGGGTTCAGAGGGGTAAGGGGAGAGTTGACGAGCAATGGCCAGAAGGGGGCAGCAGAAGGCACCCTGTGGCAATTGGGCCTGGAGCCAGAAGAAAAGGGACTCCCCAGCAGGTTCTGCTGGGAAGGCAGGAAAACAGGAAATGAATAAACACACTTCCTCTGCCCTAGAAAGGACAAGCTCTTCATTAGGGTCACTTAGTGGTTATCAAAAAACATCTAGAGGCTAAGGGCAGGTAGATGCTGGGAAAGCATGGGGCAAAAGGTGGTGAGTACTGGGGAGAACCAGGATCCCATCAATACATCAGGATCAGAGCACTCACGCAGGAGGGGCATGGGGGCGCACACCTTTAGTCGCAGCCTTTGGAGGCAGACATGGATGATTTGCTGCCTGGGACTGCAGAGTGAATTCCAGGTCAACCTGGGCTACAGTGACACTCTACCTCGAAAAAACACAAACATTCAAGAACTGACAACCTACCATGAGATAGGTCACCTCCACCACATCTGCCAGGGCCCAGAAGTATTTACAGAGGAAGTAGTGACATGAAGACTATACCAAAATAACAAGAAACTTTTTGTTTAGTGTATGTGTGTGCTTTGCTTTGTTTTGGTTTTTCAAGGTAGGGTCTCACTCTTGCCCAGGCTGACCTGGAATGCACTATGTAGTCTGAGGTTGGCCTTGAACTCACAGCAATCCTCCAACCTCTGCCTCCCAAGTGCTGGGATTAAAGGTGTGCACCACCATGCTCAGCTCATAACACTGTTGACAGGTACCAGGCTACCCAGTTTATATATGTTATGCTATTACTCTCTGTGTGCATCATTACCCACATTTCACCAAAGACAAAACTGAGGCTGAGGGCTGGAGAGATGGCTCAGCAGTTAAGACACTTGGCTGCAAAGCCTAACAGCCCCTGTTCTATTCCCCAGTGAGTACCTAAAACCAGATGCAGAGTGGCGCATGCATCCATCTGGAGTTTGTTTGCAAAGGCTGGAGGCCCTGATGCACCCATTCTCTTTCTCTCTCTCCTCTCCCTCTCTCTCTCTCTCTCTCTCTCTTTCTCTCTCTCTCTCCCTCCCTCCTTGCAAATAAATAAATATTTTAAAATCTGAGGCTGAGACATTGGAGTGTGGACTGTATATCACACTTCTTAACTATCTGAGCTAGACTAGGCCATACTACCCATCAGCGAGGGCTTGTTTTTGTTTGTTTTTTCGACAGTCTTGATAAATTTCCAAGGCTGGCCTAGAATTCATGATCCTTCTGCCTCCTCTCACCTAAGAGGTACTGGTCCTCAAAACAGCAGGAGCTACCCTGCTGAGCTCCAGCAAAGCACCCACAGGTGAAGCACAGAGATTAGCAGCAGAGTTGACCGGCTGGGAGAGAAGGAAGCTTAATCCAGCAAACACAAGGAGGCTCTAGATGTGAATGGACAGGGCTGTGGTCAGAGAGAGTGCAGCTGGGAGGGAGGCAGAGGGCTTCTCAGCTAGATTTCCCAGACTGGGCTCTGGGGAACACCGATGTAGACGCTAAGGAAACAAGACCCATAGTCAAGGGATTACAGGCTCATCACCCTAGTAAAAGTTCTAATTAAATTTATGGCAAAGAACCTGCTGATATTGCTTAACTCAGCATTTCCCAAATGTGTCTGGCTACTAAACCCTTTTGACAGAGCAACCCTATAGAAACTGCAGGGAGTCAGGGTTTGTTCTGGAGACAAATGTCATGGATCACTGCATTCAGACCAGGAGCCCCTGGGAGAGCTCCTGGGCTTTGACATGTGGTCATGGTGGCAGGGAAGGATGTGGGATGCGAGGAAGGTGGACAGATGAAGAACAAACAGAGAAGACAAAGGGAGAGAGCTGGGTGCAGACTGGATGGGAATTAGGAAGTCAGGAGACTCTGGACAAAAGGAGTGGCCACAGGCTAACATGGCCTGCATGGGTCATGCAATGTCTAGGACACGCATCCTTCTTCTTTTTATACTATTCTGTTTTGGAGCACAAATTTCTTGGAAGTATGACTCAGTGGTCCAGCTTGAGCAAGGTCTGGGTTCAAACCCCAGTACCACAAGGGGAGAGGGAGAGGGAGAGGGAAAGAGGAGAGAGGGAAAGAAGGGGAGGGGAAAGAGCAAGAGAGGGAGAGGAGGAGAGGAAAGGAAAGAAAAGCCATGGTCCAGATTTAGCCTGCAGGCACAGTTGAAGCTGCTTCTGCCTGTACGTCCATGGAAGCCCTGGGAAAGGAGCATTCCTCGAGGCCAGAGGCTGAGCAGAGAAGGAAGCCCTTACTATTCCACAGCTGAAGATGTCCACTTGCTTGGTCAGCTGTCCCACTCTGATGAAGGTTTCCGGCAGATATGCAGCTGAGGCTTGGAAAAGGTGGGTGTTCATCATGGTGGACTTCGACCTTTTGTCAGAAGGACACAGGTGAGCCATTGGATGAGCCAGCTTGGGGGTGAAATTCTGGTCTAGCAAAACGTTGGAGCTGTGGGAAAACAAGTGGAGAGAGCCTTATTCTGAGCATAGGGTTTCCAGGGAGAACCTTTGGACAGAGAGCTGAGCAGTGGACAATTTTAGCCCTGCAAGTGGAGGGCCATAGAAGACCCCCAAAGTGGAGCTCTGAGTGAGCCACTCCCTCCAGCATGTGGGGATGGACTCAAGAATTAGTGGAGTTAGCCGGGCGTGGTGGCCACGCCTTTAATCCCAGCACTCAGGAGGCAGAAGACTACATGGTGAATTCCAGGTCAGCCTGGGCTAGAGGGAGACCCTACTTGACCAAAACAAAACAACCACCAAGGAGGTGGAGGAGGCTAGAAAGATGGTCCGGCAGTTAAAGGCACTTGTTCGCAAAGCCTGACAGCCTGATCCCCAGATGCACAAAGTGGCAAGAGGCTCTGGCGTCCCATTCTCCCTATCCCAACCCCCTGAAAATAAATATTTTTATTTCTAAAAATTGTAAAAAAAAAAAGGGGCTGGAGAGCTGGCTCAGCAGTTAAGGCACTTGCCTCTGGTGCCTAAGGCCCCAGGTTCAATTCCCCAGTACCCACATATGCCAGACCCACAAGGTGGTGGCCCTGGTGTTCTCTCTCTCTCTCTCTCTCTCTCTCTCTCTCTCTCTCTCCTGGCAAATAAAGAATAAATTAAAATTTTAAAAAGAAATGATTGGGCTGGAGAGATGGCTCAGCAGTTAAGGTGTTTGCCTCAAAATAGAAGGACTTTGAGTTCGATTCCCCAGTACTAACATAAAGCCAGATGCCTGGAGTTTGCAGTGGCTAGAGGCCCTGGCATACCCATTCTCTCTCTCTCCCTCCCCCCTCTCTCTCTTTCTCTCTCTCTCTCTCTCATAAATAAACAAGTTATATATGTGTGTATATATATATATATATATATATATTATATATATATATTTTTTTTTTTGGTTTTTCGAGGTAGGGTGTCGCTCTAGTCCAGGCTGACCTGGAATTCACTCTGTAGTCTCAGGGTGGCCTTGAACTCATGGTGATCCTCCTACTTCTGCCTCCCGAGTGCTGGGATTAAAGGCGTGCGCCCCCATGCCCGGCAACAAGTAAAATATTTTTTAAAAAGAAATGGTTATGTAAATTATGGGCAAATCACTTCAATTAAAAACTAAGAAATCACAAAATGTGATGCATGGTGGTAAAATGCCGCCATGTTTAAAGAGGGGGAAGCCAAAGATGAGCTGGCAACCATGCTACCTTGGGGAGAAGGGGCTGCTTGTGAGGAGAAACAAACTGAGAACTCAAGTAGGTCAGGAATAGAGCCTGGCATGAACGATGCCCTGGGTTCAATCTCCAACACCTCAGAGCAAGACACAAAACCCAGAGACCAGCCCATAAGTCAGGGTGCTATATCCGCATTCTCTTCTCTCCCTTTCGCTTCCTTCCTTGCTGGCACAATTATTGCCACAGCACAGGAGGAAAAAGGCATCCACCAAACAGAGAGCAAACCCTGAACCACTGTGAGGTCTATGGTTCTGGGACTAGGGTTTCTGGAATCTTTAGGAATCTCTCCTCATGCTACCAGACCACAAACATGGCTCTGGGGTGCTGGGTGCAGGAAACCTCCCTGCTGCCTCCAGCAGACACACTCAGTATGAGTACAAAGAGGAGCCTGAACAGGGAGCTCCCTGGGCAGGTGTGGCCCAGAGCCTCTGGGTGGGTCAAAGCCAGCTGCTAAGTGGACAGTGAAACACACAAGGTGTGGGGACTTGGTAGGAAACTGACTCAGAGAGACAGATGAGGCGATTAACAGCTGTGCATGCTGGCCACAAGCAGAGAGCACATTCCAGAAACACTGGCTTTTGAGGGCCTAAGAAAGAGGAAATAAGCCAGGGTGGGAAGGTATACACCAGAGAGGCAGAGGTAGGAAAATTACCATGAGGTCAAGGCCACCATGGGACTACAGAGTAAGTTCCAAGTTAGCCTAGGCTAGAGTGAGACCCTACCTCAGAAACAAAGAAAGAAGAAAGGAAGGAAGGAAGGAAGGAAGGAAGGAAGGAAGGAAGGAAGGAAGGAAGGAAGGAAGGAAGGAAGGAAAGAAAGAAAGAAAGAAAGAGAGAGAGAGAGAGAGAGAGAGAGAGAGAGAGAGAGAGAGAGAGAGAGGAGAAGGCACACACCTTTAGTCGAAGCACTCAGGAAGCAGAGGTAGGAGGAATGAGGTGAGCTCGAGGCCACCCTGAGACTACATAGTGAATTCCAGGTCACCGTCTACTGGGCTAGAGAGAGACTCTACCTTGAAAATCAAATAAAGAAAGAAACAAAAAAACCAAAAAGAAAGAGAAGAAAGAGAGAGAAAGGTTCTTAGGGGTGGTGAGGAGGAGAAGCAGAGAAGAGAGACAGAGAGGCCGACCTTGCAGCCCAGCCCCCTCACCTCTTGATGTTGCTGTGGATAATCTCCAGGCCATGTAGGTGGTCCACAGCGCTAAGCAGCCCTGCGCAGATGCTAGCACGCAGGGGCCATGGCAGTGGGTCGGAGCCACCCTGCGAGAAAGAGAGGAGACGTGGCAGTGGTCACCCTTGTGTCTAGTCTTCATCTCCATCCTCAGCCGGATCTACATGTAAACCCCAGCTCAGATACTCAGAGCCATGGGACTTTGGCAAAGGCCTCTGAGTCTCAGTTTGGGTATAAAGTGGAAATTGGGTTGGGGTCCAGCTCAATGGTAGAGCACTTGTCTGGCATGTGCAACGCTGCAGATCTGACCCCAGTACTTAAAAAATACAGAAAATAACTAAACAGGAAAGCAAGAAACATCGACGCTTATGTTTTAGAGCTTTTTTTTTTTTTTTGTTTTGTTTTGTTTTTCGAGGTAGGGTCTCACTCTAATCTGGCTGACCTGGAATTCACCGTGTAGTCTCAGGGTGGCCTCGAACTCATGGCAATCCTCCTACCTCTGCCTCCTGAGTGCTGGGATTAAAGGCGTGCGCTACCATGCCCGGCTGTTTTAGAGCTTTTATAAGCATTCAAGCAAATTCAAGGGGTGCCCTCAGCATGGCGCCCACACATGTGCAAGGAAAGCAGCAGTTTCTATCAGGAAGGGTATAGTGGCAGCCCCGGAATGGCCTCTAGGAAGGGTGGCTGGAAGAGGAGTTGGAGCTGGTGTCTGCTAGCCACACATAGCAGCAGCAAGGCGTGGAGGAGACACCATGTGCAAAACCCTCATCCAGGTGTCCATGGAGGGCTCAGAAGAGTTCCTATCATGACTATCCCAGAGGCTCAGAAGAGCTCCTGTCACAACTATACCAGAGGCTCAGAAGAGCTCCTGTCACAACTATACTGCATACACAGCAGCTTTGCTCCAAGCCAGGAACAAACAGGCCATGGGGAAATTCATTCTGGAATCCATGAATTGGGGGAGGCTTGCTCCCTTCTCAGATTGTCACCAGTGACCCAATCACTTACCAGAGTCTGGAGTCTGTCTTTCAGAGAGCCATTTGCCATGTAGGGGTAGATCAGGCTGAAGAACTGTCTTCCAGCACAGAGGCCAAGTAGAGGTAAGATGTTGGGGTGGGAGCATCTGAAACAGGGCCCCAGTGCAGATCAGACAGCAGGAGCCAAAGGCTGAGCCAGCTCTCCCTCCTGACCCCAGGCCACCAGAAACCTCCCAGGTGATAGGGCTCTGACCCACGAGGCTCATCCTGCTGTCCCATGCTACAGTGACCCTGTTGCCACCCCAGCTCCTGAACCCACATGCCCAGGACCATAAAGCAGCAGGGCTGAGGCTACACCTGCCACAGGTCTCAGTCACCCACCCGCCTGCCTTGAGGAGTTAGGTATGAAGACCTTCCTCCTTTGCCTTCCTCAGACATGAGGGTCCTGTGCATCCTATGGAGCAGCCTGCTGCCCATCTTATGCTCCAAGTGTCTAACTGCATCTAACACTCAGGCTCTGATAAATGTCACTCCAGCACAACAGGCCCCACACCTGGTTTGCACCCTGGGCAAAGGGCACCCACCATCCAGCCTCCAGGAGACCTCCTTGACTCTGCATCCAGTTAGTCACACACAGCTTTCCTGTCCCTTCTCCTCTGCTGGAGTTGAGGGAGGGACAGCCCAGCCCATCTTGACACATTTCCCTTCCCATGTTCATACCTGTGACACTCAGTAATCACTGAATCACAAAATATTGAAATATAATGTCATTATCTGGGCATGGTATCCATGTCTTTAATCCCAGCACTGCAAGGAGGCAGAGGTAGGAGGATTGCTATGAGTTCAAGGCTAGCCTAGGTCTACAGAGAGAGAGTTCCAGGACAGCCTGGGCTAAAGTAAGATCCTACCTCAAGAAAACAAGAAAAAAAATAAGACGATTTCTATTTTGGTAATTTTGCTTTTTTTTTTTATTTTTTTGGTTTTTCGAGGCAGGGTCTTGCTCTAGCCCAGGCTGACTTGGAATTCACTATGTAGTCTCAGGCTGGCCTCGAACTCACGGCAATCCTCCTACCTCTGCCTCGAAAAACCACCACGCCCGGCTCGTAATTTTGCTTTTTTCACAGTGCTAGAGATAAAACCCAGGGCCTCACACCCCCTAAACAAGCACTTTTCCACTGAGATACATCCTCAGCCCCAACATATACAACAATATGATAAAGATTTTATGCTACAGTTTTCTAATGAGGACCAACTGGACTTATGTATGCAATGATCTGAACGTATCATCCAGTCAATAACTGGAGGCGGGGTGCTTGGCAAGTAATTAGGTTATACAATGTCAAGTGGGGGACGCACTAGTCACGTGACAAGAAGGGGCGAGCCCAGCTTGCTTACTTGGCCTCATCATCGGACTGTTATGCTGGGCTGCACTGGGCTATTATACAACATGAGGCCTTCATTGGATGCCCTTGTACCGACCGGTTTCCAGAACAATGAGGTAAATGATAGCAACAGAAAATGGCCCAAGACAATAGTTTCAAGTGTTCTCATAAGCTTCTGCCGGGGGCAGCCACAGGGGAGCCTACCTGAGGCAAAGCTGCATCTCCACCTGCAAGAATCGGTCTGCAGATGCTGGCCTGGAGCAGACTGGCTGTGGGGAGAGACACTGTACCTGAAGACCAACCCAGCCTCAGGTGTTTGGCTTCCACCATCCCTAAGAAACGCCAGCTCACCTCCCTGAGCTTCTTGAAGATAAAGGCCACCCCGTGCCTTTGTCCCCGGTAGATGTCAGCAAAGGTCCCCTCGCAGATTCTGTGGCTTTGGTCAAACTCATCAGTTGCCTGGACCACATCTGACTCACTCCATAAAAGCCTATCTCCAGGCAAGCGCAATGGCTTTTCCTGCTTGGGGACGGAGGTGCTGAAATCCTAGGAATTTGGAGAGACAGGAAGAGTAATTACAATGGAAGCCTGTTTTCCTTGTTATGCCAGAGGACTCTGAAATACCAAGGAACCATCCTACTCTGTTGAAGTGGTAAACCGGATATGGATAGGCCGAAGGCCAAGTCCTAGCTCCACTTCTAACTCCCTCTATGACCTTGGGCAAGTTACTTGGCCTCTTTGAGCCTCAGTTTCCCCATCACAACAGTAAAGATAAACACACTACCCTGGAGATTAATTTAAAAGATGAAGAGATTCAGAAAGCTAAAATGAGGTCACATGGTCAGCCCTGGTTCACAACCCTCCCATTCAGACCTCCAGGTTTCCAGCCAGCAGGGTACAGGGTTGAGCTTCAAAGACTTGGACCACATGGATTCATATGCATAGCAGCTCTGCCTCAATAATGTCCCTTTTTAGAAACAGGTGCACATAGGTTTAAGCTTTTTGAAGTTATATATGCCTGGATTAATAGTTTTAGAAAATTAGAGGTAGATGCAGGAATGACTATAGGAAGAATGGTTGCCAAGCACAGTAGTACATGCCTTTAATCCCAGCACTAGGGGACATGGTGGAGCTCACCTTTAATCCCAGCACTTGAGAGGCAGAGATAGGAGGATCACCATGAGTTAGAGGCCACTCTGAAACTACATAGTGAATTCCAGGTCAGCAGGCTCGGCTACAGCCGAGACCCTACCTTAAAATATATATATATATACACACACACACACACACACATATATATATATATATATATATATATATATATATATATATATATATATATATATATATATATGGGAGAGATGGCTTATCGGTTAAAGTGTATGTTTGCCCAAAAAGCAGAAGGACCTGAGTTCAATTCCCCAGTGCCCATGTAAAGCCAGGTGCACAAGGTGGCAATGTACCTGGAGTTCATTTGCAGGAAGGAGGCCCTGGTGCACCCATTCTTTCTATCTGCCTCTTTCTCTCAAATAAATAAACAAAATATTTTTTAATAACAATGAGGATGTGCTGCCACATGCAGATCCATTTTCTCTTCTCACTTGGTATTGTGCCATGACTGTCCTCCCGCTGATGACATCGTCTTTGAAAGATTAACTATTACAGAGGAGTCACTAGTCCAATCAGATACAAGCCCAGAATACTTCTTAGGACCATGAAAACATTTTAACATCTTAAAATCAGAAGAAAAATGCCAGGCATGGTGGTGCATGTCTGTAATCTGGGTACCTGAGAGGCTGAGGCAGGAGGATCACAAACTCCAGGTCAACTTGGTCTACACAGTAAAACTCTGCTTCAAATCAAATCATTAACCAAGAAGAAAATAAACTTTTAGAGTTGAGCAAAATCTTCTTCCTTGGGCATAGCAGTACTTGCCTGTAATCCCAGCACATGGGAGGGGGAAGTAGGAGAATCAGGAGTTCTAGGTTTTCCTCAAATATAGAGTGAGTTTGATGAGAGACCTTGCTATATGAGGCCCAGTCTCAAAAAAAGGTGGGGGGATAGGGAGACTGCTCAGCAGTTAAGGCATTTGCCTGCAAAGCCTAATGACCCAGATTTGACTCCCCAGTGTCCATGTAAAGCCAGCGGAACTTGTGTCTGGAGTTTGGTTACAGCACCTGGGGGGCCTGGAGTACCCATTCTCTCTGTCTGTCTCTCTTGGCTTGCAAATAAATCAATAAAAATATTTATTTTTGAGGTAGGGGCTCGCTCTAGCCCAGGCTGACCTAGAATTCACTATGTGGTCTCAGGGTAGCCTCAAACTCATGATCCTCTTACCTCTGCTGGGATTAAAAATGTGTGCCACCATGCCCAGTGTCATGGTTTGATCCAGGTGTCCCCCACAAACAAATGGGTTCTGATTGATTGATCCTCAGCTGATGGCAGTTTGGGTTTTACCACCTCGCTGGAGCTGTGTTGTTGGGGGCGGGCTTATAGGGGTTATAAGCCAGCTTCCCCTTGCCAGAGTTTGGCACACCTCCTGCCACTGTTTGCAGTGCTGCTGCGGAGGTGATGTCCACCCTCTGCTCATGCCATCACCTTCCCTGCTAGGATGGAGTCTCCCCTCGAGTCCATAAACCAAATAAACAAGCTGCTTTTGCTTGGGTTCTTTCTCACAGCAACTAGAATGCTGACTGCAAAAGTTTTGGTACCAGGAGTGGGGTGATATAGCTGAGAAGAATCTGACCATGTGGATTTTGGTCTTCTGGAACTTGTGTGCTGGAGGAATGGACATGGACTTGGTACTTGCAACTGAAGATGCCTTCCAGAGTGGTAAGCCAAATTTTATGACTATTCTGGTGAGAATTTGGAAATGCTCAGTGCAGAGAGAATTGCATTTGGAGGCTTGGCTTGTGAACTTTCTAAGGGGAAGGAGAGACTGCAGAAAACCTTAATAGAATTCTGTGCCTGGGCCAAGGGGTGGATGCATCCTACTGCCCATGCCCAGAGAGTTTGACCAAGGTTGGATTTACATATGGACTGTTGAACTTGGCTATGGATATGGAACTGAGAATTTAAGATTTAAAGTTGGGAAAACCTCAAAGCAAGTTTAACTTACTGGCAGAGACTGGCTTTTGATTATGGCCAACTGCTTTACATTGAAACAATGGAGAGATGCCTGAGGTGTTTCCACCCAGGAAGGACTGAATGATGTGGTCTGCAAACTCTTTGGAAAGGAAATCACTCAAAGAAAGAAATCTGCTCTTCAAAGTCACATTTATTTTGTCCCTGAATTAACAACATGGCTGTGTCCTGAATAGCTGGTATTTG
>PVHP010040339.1:0-15921 GCA_004024765.1 Zapus hudsonius | reverse complement strand
CACACACACACACCACTAGAGAACACAGAGAAAACCAGGCTCCTCCATTTACTAATGAGAAGTAGAAACTCCATCTGCATAAGGTTTCTTGCAGAGCTCCCAGGGAACTCTGAGGACAGAGGAGAAGGCCTGGTCCTTGGCAGGAGCTCCTGTCACAGCCCCACGGGAAGCATGCATCTTAACCTGGGCATCTGCATTCATTAGTGCATCTGACTCTGGTGTGTGTCACCTCCAGGGAGGAATCTCCCTGTCTCCTCTCCCGTTTCCCGGGTTTCACTTTAGTAAGTCATAGTGACAGGAAGAGAGGGAGGGATCAGAGGAGGAAACACCAGTGACAAGTTTAGCCATTACCTAATCCCAAGTAGTCAGAGTTCCAATTTAGCTTGGTGGAAACAGGTAGTCTGTCTGTCTCTCCTCTCTCTCTCTCTCTCTCTCTCTCTCTCTCTCTCTCTCACTCACTCACTCACTCGTATTTTGAAAGGACAGCAGACACAATGAAGGTAGAGCAAATTTCAGGTCCTATATAACCAGTATCAAATTCTAAGCCATTTTTTTTTAAATATTTTTTATTTCTTTATTTTCAAGCAGAGAGAGAGATAGAAGACACACAGAGAGAGAATGAGCAGGCCAAGGCCTCCAGCTTCTGCAAATGAACTCCAGATGCATGCTCTACTTTGTGCATCTGGCTTTACATGGGTAATGGGGAATCAAACCCCGGTCGTTAGTCATTGCAGGCGAGTGCCATAACCGCTGAGCCATCTCTCCACCTCTAGGCCATATATGATCCACCTTCAACTTTGTGCTTTCAAGCATGCTGTTATCATATCCTGTTGTTTTAGGAGATTTCAACAGACTTCCCAGAATATGCCAAGCTATGCAGAAACAACCAAAAACCATTCATGGCTCAATTATCAACCTAGAGGGACCTCCAAGATTAACTCAAATTAAAATCGATTCATAAATACTTCATAAGCACATCATGGTAGATGAAGTGGCTTTTGGTATCTTGAAACTCATTCCAACTTGGAGGTAGACAAACAGGGCAGACAGGGCAGAGAAATCGAGGCAGAGTCGCTTCCTCATATTTCTAGCAGAGCTACCCAAAGTATCTCTTTGTGCATCAGTTAACATGACTCATAAGAAATCATAAAGGACCATATTTAGTGCTCAGGAGAAATCAAGTTCAGTTCTAGTAAAATGGGAAAACTTTTATGAATTGTGAAAACATATATGAATTGTGAGTGGGCTTTGAAATGCTTAAAAATTCCCCAAATAAGTATATTTCTGTTAAGAATATTGCAATTTTAGCAAAATTTGATAAAGCTATCCCTGGATGAAGACTGTCTTTGTGATTGGCTCTGGTTTTACATGGGTACTGGGGAATCGAACCTGAGTTGTTAGGCTCTGTAGGCAAGTGCCTTAACCACTGAACCATCTCTTCAGCCCTATTATTTACTTTTAATAATCTTTTCTGTAACCAGCTAGGCGCCTCTTAGAGAGCAGTATCAGGCAAATTATCAGGAAAACCAGAGCCATATACAACCCTAAAAATTGTGCAGAAAGCTGGAGTCTCACTGGACCATGCTATCACCCCGTGTTGTTTGATGCTCGATGGGTGCATTCTTGCCTACTGAGTCAAGACTGCCCAGCCCAGGGAAAATACCTGCTCAGGCCATTAATGCTAAGCCCATCTGTTTACTGTCATATAGTGTCCCCTCAGCATGCACACAGTGACAGGAGGCTTTGGGTATTATGAGCTTCCTGAAGCTGCTATAACAAATTACCACAAGCTGAGTGGTTTAAACAACAGAAATATACTGACTTACTGATCTATAGTTCTGAAGGCCAGAAGTCCAAGATAAAAATGTCATTGGACATCTACAAGGAAGGAATGGTCCCTTCTAAGCTTCTCTTCTAGGCTCTGGTGGCCTTGGACATGTCTTGGCTTCTAGATGGCATTTTCTCTGGGTCTTCACATCCTATTCATATCTGCCTCTGAATGTTTCCTTGTCGTGGATTCCGGTGCATTCTAATCATCCCCTTTTAAATTGATTACCTCTGCAAACACACCTTTTCAAACAGCTAGGCATGGTGGTTCATGCCTGGAATCCCAGCACTTGAGAAGCTGAAGCAGGAAGATCACAGGTTTATGGGCAGCATGGGGTACACAGTGAGACACTTGTCTCAAAAACAAGAGAAGGGGCTGGAGAGATGGCTCAGCAGTTAAGGCACTTGCCTATACAGCCTAAGGACCCGGGTGTGATTCCCCAGTACCCACATAAACCAAATGCACGAAGTGGGGTACACATCTGGTGTTCATTTACAGTGGCTGGAAGGCCCTGGTGTGCCTAGTCTCTCTCTCTCTCTCTCTCTCTCTCTCTCTCTCTCTCTCTCTCTGTATCTCTCTGCTTGCAAATAAATAAATAAAAAATTTAAAATAATGAAAAGAGAGAGAGAATCAGATCACATTCACAGAGCCAGTGTGTTAGGATTTCAGCACTTTTGAGAGACACTATTCCACCCTTGCAGTAGGTTGAACATCTAAATTAAGGGAAGCCGAATGTTGGAACGTCACTGCTAACATGAGCCCACCTCACAATTCCTGGACCTGAATCCCTGGAAGCAAGAGTTAGAGTTCTCATTCTTTGTCTCACAAAAGATCCCTTGCTTCCTAGA
Source organism: Zapus hudsonius (assembly GCA_004024765.1). NCBI lineage: Eukaryota > Metazoa > Chordata > Mammalia > Rodentia > Dipodidae > Zapus > Zapus hudsonius. The sequence continues at coordinate 13,245 of PVHP010040339.1, read as the reverse complement.
TACATTCATCTACTCTTCCTGGAGATAAGACAATTATTCCAAAATTCTCTATTGCCTCGATAGCATCCCTATATTGTATTCCCAAGCCATGGATGAGACAATGAACTCGGCCTAAGAGAGACACTCAAGTGACAAGACACATCTGGCAATGTCTATCACTCATAAAAATTTCTACATAAGCTGGGTGTGGTGATGCACACCTGTGATCCCAGCACTCGGGAGGCAGAGGTAGGAGGATGGCTGTGAGAGTTCAAGGCCAGCCTGAGACTACAGAGTGAATTCCAGATCAGCCTGGGCCAAAGAGAGACCCTACCTAGAAAAACAAACAAACAAAAAATTCTACATAAAATAAATGTAATGTTTGAACCTTCTTATAGAGGTACTATAAAGACCACCTGGGGTAGTAAAACACACACACACACACACACACACACACACACACACACACACCAATTACTAAATCCTAAAATGCACCTCAGATATATATATATATATATATATATATATCATGGGCTGGCAAGCTTTTTTGGTGGACCACATAATGCAGAGTAAATATCTTAGGGTTTGTGTAGGCTTTGTGAGCCAGGAGGCAAAATCAAGATCATATAAATACTTCTATAATAATAAAGAAAAATAAGTTCAAGATATAATAGTAGCTGAGTACTTTTTTGTAATAGGGTTCTAAAAATGAGAAAAACAGAATTCTATTGTTTCCTTAATTGAGGTTTAAAATTGATATTTATCTGGTAGAACTGGTCTGCAGTGAGAATTTTGGTTTTTTGTTTTTGTTTTTTTTGTTTTTTAAGGCAGGGTCTTGCTCTAGCCCAGGCTGACCTGGAATTCACTATGTAGTCTCAGGGTGGTCTCAAACTCATGGTGATCTTCCTGCCTCTGCCTCCAGAGTGCTGGGATTAAAGGCGTGTGCCACCATAGCTTGCTGCAATGAGATTTTAACAAATTTCTTTGAAAATATCTTTTCACTTCTGGGACTGACTCAGAACACTCTCAATTATAACCATGACACCTCAATTTTCAGCTCCAGCTACTTAGCTTTGCTGGCATAGCACTAAAGCAGTTGTAACCAGTATGGAAACAAGTGGCTGTGTTCCAATAAAACTTTACTATGGACACTAAAATTTGAACTTCATAGATTTTTTTCACTTGCTATGAAGTATTACTTGTTTTGATTTTTATTTTGGAACAATGTCAAATATAAAAACCATTCTTAGCTCACAGACCACATCTAACCATAAGATGGGTTTAGTCCTATTTAGCCCTAGGACTAGAGTGTGTGAACACCTTTTCGAAAGGGTGCTTTCTTTGTTTCGTTACTTGAGGTAGGGTCTTGCTATGTACTACGGCTTGGTACTTGTGACCCCCGTCTCTGCCTCCAGTGGGTTAGAACCATCATGCTGGCCATACCTGAGAAAAACAATTAATTCTCACCTGAGAAAATATGTTTGTCTTTATTTCCATCTATCCCCCAATACTTTACAGATGTTCTTTAATGAATGTGGTCTATTTTATTCTGTAAGTAATTCTCACCATAAGCTCAGCTAAGAGACTGAGTGTGTGCACATCTTTTTGAATTCTTCATCAATCTCTTCCAACGTGCACAGTGTTGTTACATCTATTCCAAATGAACAGAACTTGATTGAATGATCTATTTTGGTGTCTGTCTCGCTGGCTTATCCTGGGTTGACTGATGGGCTGTGGTTAGGTCTCTTGCTTATCCCACCGCTCTCTGCAGGGTTTCATGTGAAAGGACAGTGCTTAGCCCTTCTCCTCCAAGAAGCCTTGTCTGAATACTCATTCCAGTGCATGATGATGTTGACCTTCTCTGCTTTCCCCTTGAACTCATGCCTCATGCTTTCACGCTTTGTAACACATCATATAAGTGAATTCTCAGTCATTTTTACCTCTTCAAACTACAAGTTCAAGACCACCTCAGAAAAGCACCTGGGAGACTGCAGAGATGACTCAGCGGTTAAGGCACTTGCCTGCAAAGCCCAAGGACCTAGGTTCAATTCCCCCATACCTACGTCAAGCCACATGCATAAGGTGTTTGTGTGCGCTGGCCAGAGGACCTGGCACACCCATTCTCTGTCTCACTCTACCTCTCTTTCTCTCAAATAAATAAAATATTTTTAAGAGAAAGAAAGCACCTGGTATTCCCCTTATTTCTCTTTACCCTGGGAACTACTGAACCCCACATGGGCATGTTCCAAGCCTGTGGGCACCCTGATCACTGCTCCCCGACTCTTAAAGGGACTGAACTGGACCACTGTTAACCCACGTCTTTGGCCCCACGCCTTTTGCCAAGGTCTGGCCTGCATAAAAGTAATGATGGCACCTGAACACAAATTGGAGGCCTGGCTGCACAACAGTAACCTTGTACTGACAGATTGGAGCAATCATTAATTGTTGAAAAACTTTTAAGCACAAAGTTTTAGGGAATATTGACCAATTTCATTTCCTAACTTGTACCTTCTCTAAATACATGAATTTCTAAACCAAACAGAGAAGGCACATGTCTTCTGTTCCATTTGGCCATCTTCTTCTGGCATTTATTTCTTAAAAGACGATCTCATAATTCGCATAAATATTTAAAATTGAAAGCCTGATCTTTAAGCCCCACAGCAATAACCAGTATTGTGAAGTTTGTCAAAAGTAGGGTTTAAACCACAAAACCAATTTGTGGTTTTTATTTTGGATGACTTGAAGTGAGAGATTAAAACAGTCCAAGATGTGGTAAGAATGGGAGATATCACCACGCCTTGGGTAGGTGACGCTACTTGGCAAAGACACTGTCTCGCTTGAGCTACACCCCTGAGGTGTGTCGGAATACCAGAGAGCCACACCTATTGGTTCGATGGCTCAGTGGCAACCCAACACTTCCAAAGACAAATAGGGAAGATCAATGCAGGTGTCTGAGGAAGTGATACTGGAAACTTGTGTGATACCAGCATGTCTTTGTACACAAGGAGAAAACGAAATTTAGAAAAAGAAAAATCAAAGATTTTTTTTATCTTCTTTGAAAGTATGGCTGGCAGAATTACCTATGGATTCCATAAAGCACGATTTTATTAGTGGTGGACCTAGAACCTTCTCTAGACAATATATAGGACATGTCCTAAGTCACTTGATCCTCTAAACACTAGGCTGAAAACTTAATTAGCATCAGGCAAACTGTGGGCTTCTGGTATTTCTAGTAGGTTTATGACACAGCCAAACCTTCCTGCCAAACTTCCTGGAGCCTGGCAAGATCTCTGAATGTTTATCCAAGAAAGTGGCTACCCAGGACAGAAACAAATATTAATTCTCTAGAATGAAAAGGAAACTCTTCAAGCCTGGGGAGGCTGGTTTCCTTTTGTGAAGGAACAGTTGGGCCCTAAGGATGTCAGCTTTAGAAAAAGCTCTAGGTGGGACCAGACAGGTATTGGAACAAGAATACAGACATCCTATCCACGTAGATACAAGAGGGCAAAGGCAAACCTTCATCTTTAGTGGAGTCTACCTTCTCCCGACCAGAGGAAACCTTCACCTGCAGGGAATCTACCTCCCTTGGTGTTGAAAGAGCTCAGAGAAATCAGCCCCAAAGTACATCTGCCTCAGAGAATATGGAGGATATGCAAATTTACATACACAATTATACTAGAAGAAAACTGTATTCTGTTCTCCAAAAGTTTGGTTTGGGGCTGAGGAGTTGGCTCAGGGGTTAAAGGCTCTTGCTTGCCAAAACTGTTGGCCCAGGTTGGAGTCCCCAGTACCCACATAAAGCCAGACACACAAAGTGACACATGCATCTTTAGGCCCTGGCACTCATTCTCTCTCTCTCTCTCTCTCTCTCTCTCTCTCTCTCTCTCTCTCTCTCTCCTCACAAATAAATAATATAAACATTTTAGAGTGGAGAATCAAAAAATTTATTCATGTTGACACAGACTCAGGGAAATAACTTCTAATGCCTGAGTACTGAGCTCTGATAGCTCAGGAGTTTTATAGACAATATGGCAGACAGTCTGACATCATCTTGAATTCTTTTTTTAAATAAAAACATTTTTAAAGGGTATGGTTTTACTTGTGCTGTTTAAAACTGGCATCTGACCACTTTTAAAAAATATTTATTTATTTATTTATTTATTTGAGAGGGACAGAGAGAGAGGGAGTGAGTATGGGAATGCCAGGGCCTCCTGCACTGCAAATGAACTCCATGGTAGGATAAGTGTTAATACAAGAAGCATCAAGAAGACATGTTTAAGTCTTCCCTGGAGAAGCCACGGGGGGGGGGGGTTCACTGACGAATGAAGAATGAGCATAAACTCAATTAATGGTCATGGGGGAGGGGAGGGAACACTAGGGAAAATGCAAAGAAACCATACAGATCAAACATGCCTAAACCTCCATCTGGCCAAAGGACAGGTGACAGAGAACATGACAGAGATGAGGAGAGAAGAGGCATGCCACACAGAGGACTTACATCCTTCTTTACCAGAAAGTGGAGTTTTCAGCTGGATTCCACAAGGGAAGGTAATAACATCTTACACTGACATAGCTAACACTTAATTAGGGGTTCCCATGTGACAGACTCTATTCTAAGCACTTTATATATACATCATCTCACTTAATCTTCTCTAATCCTCTGAATTAAGGCGAGGGGAGAGAGCCTAATGAATGTTCCCAGGGGTATATCACACTATGGGGCCTCACTCACATGTACATTTAAATGAAGGAAATGTGGAGAAAAAAATAGATTAAGAAAGAGAAAACATTAGAAGTAGTTTGGGACGTGTCCAGATGGGAAATCAAAGTGCCAGAGTTAAAGCTGGTACACTCCAGTAAAAAACCTAAAATTCAGAAAACCTTAGAATTGGTTGGACTTGGAGATAACTTAGTTCTTTGGAAGAAAATGCTTTTGTGCATTCAATAGGTCTGTTTCTTCTCTGATACATTTCTATAACATCGTCCTTTTGAAAGGAGATGATCTTGCCAGAATGACAGCACTTTCTCCAGTGTCCTAACTCCCAAATCCTGACACCTCAGCATTAGGACTTCAAAAAGATCCAACCTGGGATAGTTTTCACCTTGAAATGCAGCATTAACGCGTCATCTGACAATACCTAGATTGTTTCTGTCTTCCAGGAGATTTCCTTTGATGTACGAAGTAGATGCCATGAACTCCTGGATACAGGGTAAACAGCAGGTGTGGTCTGGGCTTTGGCAGAATTATTGGTCCTCCTATTCCATTTTTTAGGGATAAAAGGATGTTTCAAATTCTTTGGTTTTTGAAAGTCTAAGTTTCCAAAAGAGTCCATAAATAGAAGCTTCACACTTCACAGAGAGGGTGTCAGGCCTCCCTGTGGCCTGATGAGCAAGATTAAGAAGGCAAAACCAAGATACTGGTCTTTGCATCACTTGGCTGAAGCAGGTGGGAGGCAGATGTTCTGAACACCTGGGTAGGTTAACAGTAGGTCTTTGGTTTGAACACTAATCAATCTTAAGCAATCACCTTCCCTTTTAGAGCCTTACAAATTCAATTCTCTTCTGCACAGAAGTAAACAGACAGCCTGACCAGAGCCAGGTTTAGGGAATGGAGGCAATAATTATAATCATGACCACATTTATATGATCTCCATATTCTTTACTCCAGGGTCTCAATGAAATGACTGTGTGCATATTCTTTCTAAAAATATTTTTTATTTATTTATGTCAAACAGAGAGAGAGAGAGAGAGAGAGAGAGAGAGAGAGAGAGTTCAGCCACAGCAAACGAACTCCAAATGCATGTGATACTTTGTGCATCTGGCTTTATGTGGGTACTGGGGAATCAAACTTGGGTCCTTAGGCTTTGCAGGCAGGCACTTTAACAGCTGAACCATCTGTCCAGCCCTGCTTTGTCTTTTGATTGCTCACTTTCAACCAAGAATCCAGATCACTAGATGCCCAGTAGAAATAATGTAGTAGTCAACTTTCTGACACTGTGATTTCTAAGAGAAACCATCTTAAGGGAGGACAGGTTTATTTTTTTCTCATGGTTTTAGAGGTGTCATTCAGACCAAGATCAGCAGGCTCTGTTACACTCTGCCTGAAATGAGACAAATTTGGCAATGGGAACCTTTGGTTTTAGGGTGGCGAGGAAGAAGAAATGAGGAGAAGGAGAGGGAGAGAGACCAGGAGAGGGAGGGAGGGACAGACAGACAGACAGACAGGCCAAGAGCAAGTAGATCCTTCAAAGACATGCCTCTAGAAACCTACTTGCTCCTTCTAGAATTCCTGCTACCTCCCAATGGTACCCCAGCCAGAGACCAGGCATTCAGAGTATAAGATTTGGGGGACTTTCATGTCTAAAACATAACCAAGAACAAAATTCAACACAAGTCTTTTAGACGAGAAATTCTGCACATACTCAATGGTACCAAACTACTATTTAGCGCACTCAGGCCTGCACTCAATGCTGCATCATGTTGGGGGGCTTAAGGGAACTCTGTTATCCTTCCATAACCAGGGTGGGTTATTCCTTTCCCTGGACTGAATCCTAGGCCAAGTGGCTGGAATGTGTGCTCCTGCGAGCCAGTTAACCTGGGGATGGTGTCCAGCAATCCTCATGGAATCACGGAGAGATGGGAGGATTCTGCTCATCTTCCCTTTGTACTTTTTCTAATAGTTTTCAGTACACTGACTCAATTAAGTAGCATCTTTCCCAAGCTCTCCATAGGCCAGGAAGACTCCTGATAATTTGCCTACTGGAATCTCTAGTCCATAGCTCTTGTCCACACCACTGGCCTGAAGACTATTCCAGAAGAGACCATTCACACGGTGTCACTTCATGCCTCTCTCAAAGCTAAGTAGCAACGAGAGGCAAAGAAATATGTTTTGCGTTTCCTCTTTCTGCCAAAAATACAGTGTTTCAAAAGAAATGCCTTATGTAAATACAATAACAAAACCTAGTATGTCCAGAATGAAGATTGAAAGAAAACTGTAGCCTGTTTCTCTATCCAGTTTACAAAATTACTTCCTGGGCAATAATAAAGTCCTAAAACTGTAGCTATTTTGAAACACAAATTCCAGTCCCGCCAAACCAAAGGGGGGGGGGAGAATCTTTGATATTTTTAAAGAAGGGTGTATATGGGCTTGAGCCCTTTCAAAGTAAAGCACAACCTGACTTATTGCCCCTCAAGGACGTGCACATACCAATGGCTTGATGGTGACATGTGTGCGTTGTGACCTGCAGGGTCTGCCTATTGCTGGCTTATTGTTGTTTGTTTTATTCAGGATGAGCAGAACTGTTCTGTGGGTGGTTTACGTCACTGGAGTAGGAAGCCCTGAAAACTGTACCCGGCTGGTTGATATTTCTGGAAAGAGAACTTTAAATTATTAGAGGAAGGGGGTGGGGTAGCCAGGAAAGAAAAGAATGAGTAAGACTCAAGAAAGTCCCATCAGGAAAGTCCCATTTGGAAAACGGAATTGATGGAAAATGGGTGATTTGTCACTAAGCAGGGGAAATCAAAGTTCGAATTGTCACAGAGGGGCGAAAAGCACTGTGGATTTCATGTCTATATCATATCCCCCAATTTGAGGGACTGGCTCTGACCAATAGCAGTGAGATTTCTGAATTAATCGGTGTGTTTAATGGATGGAGGGCCAGTAGAGTTTAGTCTGGAAACATTTGGTACAAAGTTTGAGATTTTTCAGAGATTCCAAAAAGCATGGAAACAGTCTAGCCCACACCTTTGATTTTAAACACTCAAACATTTTTTAAAAATGGGCTAAAGATGTACAAATACAGTTGGCAAAAGAGGAAATAAAACTACCCAATTCAAAGCCCAACAGAACCCTGACTTCACTTGCAATCAGAGATTAATATAAAATAGTAAACTCCTAATGTTATCTAGACAAAAGATTTTATATGATAATCTCTTCAATTACAGGAAGGCATTTTTATATAAGTTTAATTAATACTACTTTAAAATAGTTTATTTATTTTCAAGCAGAGAGAGAGAGAGAGAGAGGGAGAGAGAGAGAGAGAGAGAGAGAGAGAGAGGGCGCGAGAGAAACAGAGACACACAGAGAGCAATTAGGCACACTACTGCAAACAAACCCCAAATGCACACACCACTCTGTGCATCTGGCTTCATGTGGGCTCTGGGGAATCGAACCCAGGCCAGCAGGCTTTACACTTAAGCTTTTTAACCGCTGAGCCATTTCTCCAGCCCAATACTACTTTCACAAAAAGTAATTTCAGTGCTTTTTCAGTGTGTACTTTTAACATCTCAAGGTTACGTCTAGGAATTTACCCTAAGAAAAATTAAAAGAAACACACAGATATTTGAATTCATAGTAGGAATGATTAACTGCCAACAAATGGGAATAATTGTATCTATCAATGGAAAAATTAAAAATTAATTAAAAATTAATCAATCACATATTGAATATAAAATTATGTAAAATCATATTGTTCAGAAAGTTGTCATTTAAAAATGCTTAATTAGGAAAAATATGATTTTAAGTGGTATTTAAAATATATCATATATCATTTATATAAATACATGTATAAGTGCATGTATGTGTTATATATAGTCAATACTTATGTATATATTGTATATAGTAAATATATAAAAATATAGTATGTATATAGTAAATACTTATATATATAAAGAAAAGGTAAATTGTTCATAGTAGTAATAATTGGGGAATTAAACTACAAAGTACTTTGACCTATATATTTCAAATGTATTTTCTAAATAACTGCAATTTTGCAATATTTAAGGTATGGGGAGAGCTCTTTTTTAAGCACACTGTAGATACTAAAAATATATAAATGTAGAATAATAAATTTATTTTATGTATTTGTTTATATGTATTTACTATTTCAATAATAATAAAGTGTAGAATAATAGATAATAAACGTAGAATATTTCAGGGCTTAGAATAAAGCTCAGTATGTGCTAATCTGTGATCCAATCCCCAGCACTACAAAAACACCAAAAAAGGAATGCTTCTAAGATAGCTATATAACCAGACAGCCAAATATAGCCAGGGAATAATATATTCTTTAATATTTGTGTGTATTTCTTTAAAAGCAAGATATTAATATGAAATAGCTTTAGTATTTGGGGGCTGGAGAGATGGCTCAGCAGTTAAGTTGCTTGCCTCCAGAGCCTAAGTACCTGAATTCAATTCCCCAGTGCCCACGTAAGCCAGATGCACAAAGTGGCACATGCATCTGATGCATCTGGCGTTCACTTGCAGTGGATAGAGGCCCTGGCACACCCATTTTCTCTCTCTCTCTCTCTCTCTCTCTCTCTCTCTCTCTCTCTCTCTCTCTCTCTCTCTCTGTATCTCAGCTTACAAATAAATAAACTACAAAACTAAAAAAATATTTTAAAAAATGTGGAGACAGTGCCTGAGGACAAATACCTAAGATTGCCTTTTAATATAAAAAATAAATAATCAAATTAAAAAATTCACCACTATCAAAAGTATCCCCACACTGATGCAGTGTTCTTTTGCCTCGTCATCTCAGTACCTGTGACATGGTTGGTCCTGTCCTCTGTCTTATGAGGGGACCCTCTGTTTTCATTCCCAGCCCCTCCACCCACATTGGCCAATCATTCTCAAACTCCTCACTGTTCTTTGTAGATTTCAGTCCTCAGACTCTGCCTAATGCGTCCATGTTCACTTCCAAAGCGATCTCTTCTATTTCCGTGGCTTATTTCCTGTCTATAACTGATGGCGACGGCAATGTCCCCGCTGCCTTGCACATTCAAGCATCTGCATCCTACAGCAGACCTCAGACAAAATCTTCAAACTTCAGATGTTTGCAACGCAACATCTGCCTTGGCTCTCTTCTCCAGAATCAAGCCTTCACCTTCTCCAGTTTCCATGGATGGGATTACCTGTCAGTATCTTGTCAGTTACTCAGCCAAAGCTCCAGCAAAGTGGTCCTTGAACTTCAACTTCTCAAGTGCATTGTGCATCTACTTCCGCAAATCCTGAAGGGTCCATTATTTGTACTCAACTCAAAGCATAGCCTGGCCCTCATGTCTCCCCCATAACCCTTTTCCAAGCCATCCACATCTCTGCCTCCCACCTGCTCTCTCGGGTCCCATCCTATGAGGCAGCCTCTTCTCTCCCAGTGGCCAGAGGGAAATGTTAGCACAAGACAGATTCTCTCCTTTTGGAAACCTCCAGGGGCTCCCCATTTCACTGACAGTGAGGGATCCAGTGCTCTCCACCTCCGCAAAGTCAGTCCCTGTCATTGTCTTCTTGGTCACTTGGCCGAACATAATTGTCACCTGTGTCTCTATTTCAAGGCCATTATCGGCTTCCATACTGCTCTGCCTGCACTGGTCTCCTTTCTGCTTCTCAAATATGGTAAAGCCATCTTTCACCACATTACTATTATCATTAGTGGTTGTTGTTAAGATATATCAATACTGGATATGTTGTTGTAAGTGGTTTTAAAAATATGTACGTTATCAATGTGCCTCATCAAAATATATCCAGCAAGGCAAGGGTTTAATTTTAATCACTGGATGAGTCTAGTGCCGATAAAAGAAACAGCACCTGATCGCCATTAAATACTCAGAATGAGGGCTGAACAGATTGCTCAGCAGTTAAGGCACTTGCTTGTAGAGCAGGACATGAGTTCGATTCCCCAGTGCCCACGTAAAGCTGGATGCACAAGGTGTCACATGCATCTGAAGTTCATTTGCGATGGCTGGAGGCCCTGGCAGGCCCATGTTCTCCCTCCCTCCCTCTCTCTTTCTTTCTCTCTCTCTTTCTCTCACTCTCTCTCAAATAAATAAATAAATGAAATGAAATTTTCAAAAGATATTTTAAAATACTCAGAACGAATAAATGGGTCTTTCACTCAAAATACAATTAGTGGTTTGCAAATAAGTTTTTAAAACTCGATGAAGTAGGTCAGACTTTAGAGAGTCTGAAAGAAAACAGTGAACAATTAATGAAATGGGTTAATTGTCCTGTTGATGCCCTGGTAGCTGGTTTTCCATTGTTGACATTTCCAATTGAAGACTCACTCCCTTCCTTGACTAAAACCTGCCACCAGGCTGAGTCACAGGGACATGCTGCTGAGCCAGTTTTTCCCTGAATGACTCAAAGTGCCAGTGGCCATGCCGGGGTTAAGTCCCAGGAACTCCACCTGGAAGTCCATAATCAGCTCTCAGCTGGGGTCAAGTGCATTTTGCTCAACTTGGAAACCGGGATCATGGCTGTTCCCTGAGCATGATGGCTGTTTTTATCTTTTGTCAAACACTTGTAGTGTGACGAATTTAAATGTTAACATGTTAAAGTGAAAACTCTTTGAAACTAAACAAAACCATTTGAAGAGACTTTCAAAAGGTCTGGATGTAATATTTTTCAGGGGGAAAAAAGCAACTTAAGACTTGCTAATCATAAACTAAATATACATGATTTTAATTGAGTGTCAGGAGTCCAAACCTATTACTTTAGTATAAGAGAATTTTACCAAATGCTAAGTATGGTGACATGCTGTTTGCATTTCGTGCCTCACATAATAGTAAACCATATGCTAAACTTAAAAGGCATGAAAATTTTCTCTCTTTCCTTCTACTACATAAGAAGAGACAAATAAGGTTCCCAACCTGATAAAGGAGGTAAGAAATTCAATTATTACTTATGGTCATTATTTGTATTTCTTATCTTATATCTCACTGCTAATATTTTTACTAATAACACATTGTTGCTATTATCACAAAGAATTTAGAAATTCACATTGGCACTAAATGACTAAAAAAGACAAATATTTAGTATTTTTAATATCCTCGGGGAAATAAAAAGAGACCTTAGAAAGTTCCTGGTCAAAAAAAATTTCAAAGGCACAAAGGACTTGAGGGATGGATAGCATATGATTCACGATACACTAACTACTCCTCAGTATAATGTTCTGAAATTGCCAGGGAATGAAAGGAGGCGAAGAGCCTGAGATACCCGGAGGTAGACGCAGAAGAGGAGGAGGGGATCATGAGCTGTCTGCAGCTAAGTTTTCCAAGGCAGGAACTTCAGAAGGCTTCTTCCTCCTCTCCAGACCTTAGCTAGTGGCTGGCCACTTTCCTGGGATATTTGCTTCTGAGCATACGGACACTAAACCACGACAGGCAGTAAAGCACTAGATGTCGTGATGTGGAGAGCTACCTGAAGCTATTTAAAAATGCTAAGAGAAATGGGACATGATGACCACTTTAAAGAATGACATTTGGGATGGAGAGATGACTCAGTGGTTAAGGCACTTGCCTGCAAAGCTCGACAACCTGGGTTTGATCCCCCAGTACCCACGTAAACCCTGCTGCACAAAGTGGACTGCATGCATCTGGAGGTGGTTTGCAGCGGCTGGAGGCCCTAAGCACCCCCATTCTCTCTCTCTCTTTTTCTCTCCCTCTCTCTCTCCTTGCAAATAAATAAAAGAAATACACTTTTTTAAAAAAAGAATGACGTTAAGGCTCAAGAGATGGCTCAGCAGTTAAGCTGCTTGTCTGGAAAGCCTAAGGAACCAGGTTGAATTCCCCCAGGACCCATGTAAAGCCAGATGTACAAAGTGGTGCATGCATCTGGAGTTTGTTTGCAGTAGCTAGAAGCCCTGGTGTGCCCATTCTTTCTTTCTCTCTCTCTCTCCTTGCAAATAAATAAATAAATAATAAAAATAAAATAAATAAGAATGACATTTAATGACAATTTTCAAGGGGGGTGTAAGAAATTCCCCTTTAGGTAGTTAATTGACTTTTAAAGCCCATTGATGGTATTAGTACAATATTCCACAATGTCTCTCCTACTTAGTCACAGAATCTTAACAACTGTAAAGGCAGGAGGCCCTTCTACCCCATTCATTCTACTAGGAAGTTAGTGATCAGCTACAGTGTATTATGTTGGATACATTGTAGCCCAAAGATAAAAGCAAACATCTAACTGGGTTTGGGTTCCCGGGCTAGTAGCTAAAACCCTTCATCATCATGCTGCTACATAAGGGAACACATGATTTATACATGTAAAGATGATGCCATGAAGCTCTACATGTGGGATTAAAGAGAGGAAGCCCAGCAAGGCTGGAGAATGTGAGCCGGGAGACCTGATGAGAAGTCTTGAAGAAGTAGGTGATTTGACATTAAGGCCCTGGAAGTGAGGACAAAGGGGAGGCGCGATATCAAACTGTACAGCTTGTGCATATTTAAATTAATAGAAATTGAAATCCAGCTGGGCATGACGGCACTCTG
>PVHP010040338.1:0-15921 GCA_004024765.1 Zapus hudsonius | reverse complement strand
GTCTCAGGAGCCCAAGAGTACGGGATCCAGTAATTATCGCCCTGAATCCCAAGTTCCAGACAAGGGATCCCCCTCACTAAGTGAAAAATTGGCCGAATTTGAAAGCTATTGATTGTCTCCTCTAGGCCCAGGCTCCTCCGTTGCACAAGTGCTCCTTTCTTGGTTTGCTGTTCTCTCTCAGTAGGGGGTGTGGTCAGCCTACTCATGACAGCAGATTGTTTTTCGTGTCAGTGGTCTCTGTTTACTCCAGCTGTTGTTGATCATTTTCCCCTGGCAACCTGTGCAGTGCCTTCTAGCACTACACTAACTGCCTTCAGAAGGCATTTTGAGAGTTGGGGATAACTGCATTCCACCAACAAGACATGGGATGATGGCTGCCATCATGACAGGAGATGATCCACCTTGGGCCTTCACACAGGGACCAAATGAAATCTACAAGAAAGTGATGAGACAAACAGTAGACCAATCACCACAGCATGTCTGATAACCCAAGAAACACCAATAGAGACAGACACCAAAGATACCCAATACAACCCAGGGCAAAGGGCCAGAGATACTTAAGATCTCAACAATAAAGCAGACCTAAAACTCACCCACCATGACTCAGGCAACTGAGTGGAAGAGGGGACAGAACTAATGTAAGAGCCATGGTGGGGGAAAATATCCAGAGACATTGCCCCTCTCAGCAACAACACACAAAAGGGAAGAAAAAAGAAAGAAAGAAAAACTGGCTACCTCTGGTGCAGTTCATAACCCTCTAACCTATGGAAAGATACAGTATGCACAAGGAGGAAGTACCCCAGTTGGTAGGGGACAGAGAGGAGGGAAACTGGGACACACACCCTCACAAGATTTGCTCATACAATGTATATACTTATTCGTAATAAAGATATTTTTAAAAAGAAAAAGAAAATCCCAATTAAGAATAAAAAGAAAAATACAGCATATGGCCTCTATACTGTGTTTATACTGAATGAGATAAATGCCACTTTCTTTGAATGTTGGGGTTTTTATTTTTGTTTTGTTTTGTTTGTTTGTTTGTTTGTTTGTTTGTTTGTTCCTTTTTGTCCTACCATTCATTGTTCAGGGAAGACAGCAGCTCCCAGTGTGTTTTATTGTTTAAGTCCTTGAAGGAAATGACAGCCATCTCAGTTAACTCTCACCTCTTTTGAAACCCTTCATCTATTATTTTTGTTACAATGTGTTATTGTATTTATACATATCACTGTGCATTTTTTACTTAAGGTTTTCCTTCAACAGATAGAAACCACTTGAGGGCAGGGACTGTGTGTGATATTTTTGTAATCCACCTTCATCATTGAGTTAGAGCTCAGTTTTCTGTTAGTGACACTTTGTTGGCACAACATAATTGGGAACCAACTTGGCTTATATTATGTAGCATCAGGTACAGAACAGTCCAGAAATTATTCACATTTTGTTAATTTTAAAATTTTAAATAATTTGATCCTAAGAAGCCTAATGTAGAAGCAGACTAACCCTTAAATTATATGGCTTGGTACCCAGAGAAAACTTTGCTAACTTTCCCCCTTAAATGGAATAATATTTTAGGTTACATGGGATTATTTTCACAAGAAGTAAGGCAATGATATTTTGAAGGGAACAACCAGATGCTGCTTCAATTTTTCTGTGCAAAATGTGAAGACAAATCTTTCATTCCCTTCTTGACCATGAATTTACAACTAAAGCAAGGAAACCTGACAGAAAAAAAATTTGCTGTGCACTATTTGAGCTTCTTTCTGGCTACTCAAAAAGAGTTTTAAAAGGCCAGGAAATACATACTCTGGGAAACAAACTCAAACTGCAAACTCAGCTTCCAATTCCCTCAGTGAGCCCTGGGTTTAGCTTGAGTGACAGTGGAATCCCCAGTCAGCCAATTAGAGTGTGGTTGAATTGAAAGAAAGTTGAGAGGTGCAAGAAACAATCATGCCAAAAAGTATGGATTTGTGAGGAACACTAGGAAGTGTACGGCAAATGGCAGAGGTGATTAGATTTGATTTTAAAATTGAGTTCTCTGACACCACTACTAGGGCAGGCAGCAGCCAAATTTGTATGGAATGGATAGACTTTGGTGAACAGTAGCTAGCATACAAGCTTTGTCAGAAATGAGCATCATACAAACCACTGTGAAGGACTCAGCTTCATTTCACTTTTATGACATTCTATAAATGACATTCCTTAAACTTTTGCCTGGCTTTCTTGCAACCTGAAATCAGTGCATCTGTGTGTCATTAATGTACTCTTTCATAATTGGTCTGAAAGAGTTTGTTTAAGGTTGTTAATAATTCTGATTATTGGTACAGTTTGTAACAAGTAAATATCACTACTGAAACCTGGGATGCTTGCTTTTATTTTAAACAAATTGAATATTTTTTGCCATGACTTTTTGATAAAAGCTGAGATGGCTTAGCATGAGGATGCTCTTTTTTATATAAAGAAAAGTTTGTAATCTTTTTGTACTCCAAATTTAGAGTTACTAAGTTACAGACAGAGATTTAAATTTTGTTTATTAAATAATCACATTCTCATTTTTCTACTTCAGAAAGTATATTTCTCCTCATTTGTATAAGATATATTTTTCAATGGAATGTAGAAAATGTGGTTTTCTTCCCTTTAACATTTGTCTGATAGATCTCTCATTAATAAATTCAAGTATTTTTACTTACCTGACAAAATGCTATTTTCCCATGGAAATTATTATTTTTCTTTTTAGTGATCTTAGTGCCTTTTTTTCTGTATCAATAGAAGTAATGATTACTAAACTGGAAATTATTGTAGGTAACTGTCCTATTTTCTATTGATATAGGACTCAATTTATTTTAGAGAAGAGAACCTGTTGTTTTCAAGCCTCTCTAAACTATTTTATTATTAATTTTGAAAATAATTTTCTTAGAACCCAAGTGATTCACATAGTCAAGAAAGTAATGTTAGTCAGCTGTTACCATTTCGCTGACCAAAAAACATGTATTTTAATGTGTTCTATAATCTAAATTAAAATACAAGTTTAACATACATACTTGACATACTACCTTGTTGACTGTGCTTTCATTCTTTATTGGCCATAGCTGAGGAATAAGGTTTAAGTGCTGTAGGTGGTAGGAAAATTATTTTGTGCATCCAATGGAACACATTGTGCATAAGGTCCCACAAATAAAAATAACTGTGAAACATAGAAGAAAATGCTGTAATAGGCTTTTGCTACTGTCAGAATATTTATTTTCCTCCAAAATTCATGTTGAAACTTAATTGCCATTATGGCAGCCTTGACTTTAGGAAATAAATTTCAAGGGCATTACTTCATGCATGGAATTAATATTCCTATGAAGAAGCTTCAGAGAGTTGTTTGTCCTTACCTTCTTTTTCCCCCACAGAAGATATCTGTGGTGCTCATCTTCAGTACTCACCAAATCTGCTATTATTGTCTAGGCCTTTCCAGTCTTCATAGCTGAGGGAAATAAATTTCTATTGTTTACAAAATACTTAATCTGAGGTTCTTTAATGCAGTAACAGGAATAGACCAAGATAGTCATGTATCATGCTAATTGCTTAATTATCTTCTGTTCATGTTTAATAATATCATTCTCATTAATACCACAATAGCATATAATGCAAAATCAGTATTTGGTGTGTTTCTATAATGAATAGTTTTGAGTTCTGAGTTAAAGAATGAATAACCTAACCTTGTTTGAGTGCTATCAGATTCTAACAAGACTTAAAGAACTAATCCCAGTTTCAAACATACTTAACCTTCCTTCTTGTCTTCTGGTCTTTTAATTTGAAATCTCTAATCCACAATTTGATGCTACTGACCAAAATTGGATTTTATAATCTCATTGTAGTTTTCATTTGCATTTCCCTAATGCTTAAGGATGAGGAACACTTTCTTAAGTGAGAATAGGTCATTTGTGTTTCCTCCTCTGTGAATTCTTTGTTGAGATCAATGACCCATTTTGTGAGGGGGCTGTTTAATTTTTTTATTATTTATTTTTTTGAGTTCATTGTAAATTCTAGAAATTAGACCTCTGTCTGGGTTTTAACTGGAAAAATCATTTCCCAGTTTGATGGTGGTCTATTGGCTCTGCGTATGTTATGTTTGTACATAAGCTTTTAAGTTTGATGAGGTCCCATTGGTTAAGTGATTGTTGCACTTCCTGGGCTACTGGAGATTTACGCAGGAAGTTTTTTCTTATACCTATCTCATGGAGAGTTCCTCCTATCTTTTCTTCCAGGATTTTCAGGGTTACAGGTCTTATGTTGAGGTCCCCGTTCCATTTGGAGTTGATTTTTGTGCATGGTGAAAGGAGTGGATCAATTTTATTTTTTTATACTTGTTTATCCAGTTTGTCCAGCACCATTTGTTGAAGATGCTATCTTTATACCAGGGAACATTGTTGGCACCTTTGTCAGAGATTCCCAGCTGATTGGGGACAGGGAGGAGGGAAATTGAGGAATTGGGGATAGCAACACATTATTTGCTCAGACAGTTTATCTGATTATGGATAATAAAATTTTTTAAAATGGATGTTGTAAGTCTACTTAATTTAAATGAAAATAGCTTTTATGGAGAAAGTACATGCATTGTTTCTCTTTCTTTTCAAGTTGCAATAACCTTTGTTTCAAAGTAGAGTTATTTTTTTAGTGTATATTTAAAGCAACCTAGTTAAGAGCATAGACTTCCAAAACCAGTTTAGATCAAATCCTGTGCTTTGAAGCCTTGTGTTTTGGGCTAAGTCAATTAAGGTTTTGTTTCAGTTTATATCTGGTAATGCAAATTAAATGACACATAAATAATTGCAATATCACACTATGTTAGCACTTTACAAATGAATGCTGTGAATTTAACTCTAGGGTTTAAATACATTATCTTTCAAATACCTACAAACATATATATGAACTGAAAATATTTTTATAATGAAATAATGTTTAATATTTAAAATTAGGAGTGGGTATTCATGTATAAATACACATATATATCATATATATATATATATACATATACACATATACATATATATGGAATTCTACCTAGCAAAAAGAAAGGATGACTAGTAACATGAAATAAAACAGATTAAGCTAAAATATATTTTACTAAATGAAGACAGCTAAGCTCCAAAAATTTCATATTATATGCTTCTATTTATATGAAATCTAGATGTGATGTCTACATTATGATCACAAAAGTGTCACTGGTTCTCTGTGATTAAGTTGGAATTGTACAATACTTTTTGTTAAAAGCCAGTAGTTTCAATTTATGGTTTTAAAGTTTATTATTGCTTTCCATAGTCATCCTACTATGAATGTGTCCACCAAAGCTTTATGGTCTTATCTACCTCTATATGAGAACCCATTGATCATTCTTTCTCTACCCTCATCACACCTCCAATTTACTCCCTCCAGCATCTAGCAACCACCATTCTAGTCTCAACTTCTAACGTCATTTATTTTAGAGACTACATTTGAATGAAATTAGGTGGCATTTGCCTTTCTGTGCTTGGTTTTTTTCATTTAACATAATATCTTCCATTTCCATTCATTTTATTATAAATGTTGGGGTATGTATCATTTTTTAAATCATGGAATAACCTTCCACATTTTCTTTATTCACTTTTCCACTGAGAAGCATCTGTTTGTGGGACTATAAATTAATATGATGAACAGTATGTAAGTCCCTCAAGAAGCTAAATAGATCTACCACATATCCCAACTATCCCACTTTGGGGCACGTATCTAGGTGAAATAGCAATCTATTAAAGAGACACTTGTATGTCCATATTTTTTGCTGTAATTTGCATAGGAGCTACAGATGCATAATTATCAATTGCAATTATTTTACATGACCTAGTTTGTGGTACTATTTATGGTAACCTTAGGAAGCCAATACAGAAATAGCTGAAAGCAAGCTAGGTGTCTAATAAATATATGACAAGTTAAATAAATCAAGACAACAGTGCAATGAACTATCAAACCATTTTCATAAGCAAAATGAATCTAATTTTTATATTAAAGATTATTCAAAATATATTAAAGCAAAATAGCAAATTGCAGAAAATCTACATTGTATGGTTACAGTTGCATTAAGGAAACTAATACATACATCTATCTGTTTCTATCTGTATGGAAACAAGAGTAATGTCATCAGTAGAATTTCTATAAAATGAATAACAAGAAAAGCTAGAGATTCTGATTATTTTTAGTTTAACTATCTGATTTAATATATTTTTACAATTAAGGTATATTTTTTCAGACAGGTTCTCACTCTGTAGTCATAGATGGCTTCATATTTATGACAATCCTCCTGTCTCAGCCTCCCAAATACTGAGGTTAAATGGCAGTGTAGAGTTTTATATTATCATTGAAAAATACAAACTTGTTAGTGAACTATCTAGAGGCTCCCAGCTGATAGGATCTTTTGTATCTAAGATAAATGCCAAAATACTTAGTTATTGCTTCCCAAATGCCTCCATCCTTTGCTTTTACCTTCTTATATCCATGATGTTTATTCTAATAAACATTCCTGAGCCCTTCCTCGTGGACTGTAAGTTCCATATAAGTAAATATTCCATCTAAACTTGCTCTATTTTCTTCCCTTAAATAGTACAAGAAAAGAAATGGAAATGCTTGTACATAAATGCCTAAATTAACTGTTAAACTGTTCATACACATTAACTTGTCAGGGCCTTTTTTATTTCTGTTTCTCAACTATCTCAGCCTAACTCTCTCTTTCATATCTTATGGGACTCAGCTTCAGTATTATTCCTTCTCCTAGGAAGACTTCCTGACATGGCTTATTTATGTAGGATTGCCTGGCTTTATCTTCTTAGGACACCTTTGATTTTTCCTTATCAGCCCTCAGAAGAGTGGTAATCACATAATTACCATAATGTCTATTCCTAGCTCATCATTACAGATAACTCTTTGCCCCTGACTCTATTACTTTTTAGTCCTTCTTGTGTGTGCATGTGTATGATAAGTATATGCATGTTCATGTATATGTGTGGGCACATATGTGCCATGGCACATGTGTGCTGGTCAGAGGACAGTTTTTGGGTATTGGTCCTCATTTCCACCTTGTTTGATGTAGTCTTTCCCATTATTTGCTGCTCTGTTTGCCAGGCTGGTTGGACTTTGTGTTTCTGGACGAATTTCCTCTCTGCCTCACTTCTTGCCCTAGCCATGCTGGGATGGCAGATGCTGACACTGAAAAATCTACCTTTAAGAGGGTTCTTTGGATCCAAAATCAGGTACTCATACTTGTGCCCAAGCACATTACCTACTGATCTATTTCCCTACACCTTTACCATCTATGAACTATAATTAAATTTTTATGTACCCACAATTCCAGTACTCATATATTCATATTTCTTATTTTTCAAGGTAGATTTCAAAATCATTTATAACAAGTCCCTGCTCATCACAAATTACTTGCCACTCTCAGTGCAGTTTTAACTTTCTCTCATTCATATTTTCTAAAAGATAATTTCCTGTGGCTGGGGAGATGGTTCAATGGGTAAACTGCTTTGTTGAAAGCATGAAATCTCAAGCACCCATATAAAGTACTAGTCATGGTGTTGCACCCTGGGGATCACTGGGTAGCTAGTTTATCATAATTGATGAGCTCTAAGTTCAATGAGAGACCCTATTGAAAATAATAAAGTACAGAGTGATTGAGGAACACACTCAGCATTAACTTCTGGTCTTCACACATACACAAGCACACACAGTTGCCTATACACATGCATGCCACACGTTCAAACATGTACACACAGCACCAACACTTGTAAAAATAAAAACAAAAAAAGAGATACTCTTGTAGTTAGATTCACTTTGTTCCAGATCATTGGTTTTCTTGTCCCTAATACAACTTCTATTGAAATACAGATAGGCTCTGGAATCTCCTATATCAAAACGTACTCTCTTCCTCCCAGCCACTCATCTCCCTCCACTATATTCTTATTTTCCACTTAATAGAAAATATTATCAAAACATTTGTCTATAACAACAGCTTCAGCCTCCTCACCTTATTCTTTCCCAAATCCTTGCCATCACATCTTTGCTGACTCTTCTGTCTCATTGAAACCGTTATTCTCAGGGTCACAAACAATTTATATGCTGCTAGTCCACACTCAACAAGATTTCACTCAATACTGTATCTCTACTATTTCTGAAATGCTTTCTTCTTTTGAACTAAACAATATTTACCATCTACCAGGTAACTTCTGTGATTCAGTTGTTCCTTCATTCATTTCTGATTCTTCTTCTCCCCCTTATTTATGCTCACTTCATAGATGACTCAGTCCTAAGGCTTTCAACACCATTTATTCATTCAGTGAATGTTTACATCTACCACTTTGAATTATTTCTGAGCAAAAATGCACATTTAATATTTACTAGTTATTCTTTTTTGTTTTCAGTATTTTAAATTTAACATTATTGATTACTGATACATCACAATATCAACTTTCTGTTTGCAGAGATTTTCCTTATCATTAACACAGTTACTCAAGTGACAATAGCTCAAACTTACCATTTTTGTATTTTGTTCCCTTCAACTAGAAATTTCTATCAGTTTTGCCCCCAAATATACCTGAAAATTATTTGAGTTTTCTCTATTTTTTTCTTTTTTCTAACATGTTTTGATTTCTATCTTGATGCACAGTTCTAGTTTCTTGATTATTTTACTCCTTCCAGAATAATCTATCCACCTTATATTTCCCAAATCTATTCTTTGCAAATATAAATGAGTTTTTGTTGTAGTCTAGAAATGAACTAAGGGAAAATGCTCCTGTGATTCCTGATTCCTTCTGCAAAACTTGTTTGCGACTCTATGCTTAACTGTCTGTTTTGTTTTATTTTCTCTGAAATAGGCATCCCCTGGTTTCTTGGGGTGGGGAGGAAAAAATGTAGTAGATGATTTACCAGAAACTACTCAGGTATCCTGACTAAAGCATGTTTAGCAAGCCATTTCTTCTCTTAGCATGACCTCTAAATTCCTCTAGCCAAGAATCTGATTGTCCCAAGTTAGAAAGATAGAGTCACATTACTGTCTTCTGGAGTACACTAGAAACTTTTACTTACTCAATTTCCTGTACTTGTCTCCATGTAGCATGATTTGGAATAAAGAAAAAAGGAATGGGATTTGAAATAATAGATGGTTATCTTATTATAAAACTGCTTATTTTGTGTATACTTTTACCCTTTCTAAGAAAGAATATTGTAACTTGTGGTTAATACTTTTTGGAGAAATATCATTTCCTTAGTTGTCAAAGCTGTCTCTTCAGTTTTGGGAAAGGCCGAGTAAAGAAAACTGATGTCTATCTTAGTAATTTCAAGATATATAAGGTGGTGTTAGAAGAGAATTGACTTTTAATATAAACATGAAATAAAATGGATTCCTTGCCATCAGTAGTGAAATGTAGCTTTAGATATAATTACATGTTCTGAAATAATCTTCCCCAGAATCTCTACTACCATTAATTTAAAACACTGCTTTTAAAAATTCTACTTGTCTCCATGTTGGTGGCACACATCTCAGAAAACAGTGAATTGATTAATAATTCTGGACTCCTACTCTAAGCCACCCAGGTCTCTTGGAAATAATGTCTTCTCTAGGCTTAGTCATGGTGAGTACTTCTACTGATCAAAGCTATTTTATGGGTGGTAATCTAATTCTGTGGTAATAATGATCTTGACTTGCAAACAAACATCAGCACAAAGTGGCCCAAACTTTGAAACAATATCATAGGATTTACCTTTGTATCCTCATTTGCAGAAAGATCTGAATTGCAAGCATATGATTACTAATTGCCTGCTAAAGATGTTACTTAAAAGTTTGATTATGATCACAAACCCTCTGAGAAGAAAGCCCAAAATGGGACACTAGCATTACTCTTTGAGTCAAATGTGATTTTATGACAGTAATTTCAAACAATGTTATATCCCTTCCAATGTGATTACTTGGTGCTAGGTTTTGATCCTGCCTTATCTCAGTAATCTCTTTCAACCCGGGAGATCAAAATGACAAGAGAGAAATGAAATATTCACTTTAGATACTGCATTCAAAACTAAAGTGTTTTCTGCACATGAACAAATTAAGCCTTGTGTTTACTTTCATTTTAGACAGATGATGGCTACCTTCTTACGGTTGTTTGTAATGGCTTCTCTGTGACAGATATGAAAGAATCACTGCTACCAAAATTCCCTCATCTAAAATAATCTATCTTGGAGATGAGAAGCAAATAGGTTATCAATTTGTGAATGATAGAAAAGTGCCAAAATTACTTTCGTTAGATGTTTCAAACGTTTTTCATAGTAGGATATTCTTTAGAATACCCGACCTAAATGTCTAATGGTCCATAGGTAAAAAAAATTCTATCTTCTGTGCCTCAAAGTATCCTGTATTTTAAAGGAGAAGTAAAAAGCAAAAATGCCAAAAAATGTCTTCTTTTCTTGGGATATCAGTGATTCCTCAGCTTCCATTATTTTGGAGTATAAAGTATATTTTTTGGATTTATATTTCATATTTCTGGGAACAAGGCAGTATAGATAAGACAAAATGTATTTGTATTGTTTATCAGTTAATCTTAGTAGCCCTTTGTCCACAGTCTTGTTTGGTTGTACCAGTAGCAACCGACTCATGACATTTTTACCACCATTGCCAGTTGCATCACTCCTCCTTCAGGTTTAGCAAGAATCTGATTTCTAGGTAGCTTAACTTGATAGTTCATAAACACTTGACAGTTTTTGAATGTGTGGAATGCCAGGCCCAAACACTAGGGATTTGTTAAAATATTTTTAAATATATTTTTAAATATATTTTTATTGTCTATAAAGAGTTACATTATTTAGTGGACCAACAATGAGTTGTTATTTCCAATTCCCCAATGCCCCCCTCCCCATCCCCAATCATCTGGATATCCTCCTACATGGGACCTCTGGATCAGTCCTTGTGGCAGGAGACCATGCATAACCTAGTACTCAGCCCGGGTCTCCTGGCCCAAGTGTGTTGTTACTGAAGGGTGCCATGCCTATGGATAGTCTCCCCCACCACGGCTCTCAAAATCTTTCCACCCTCTCTTCCGCTCAGTTCCCTGAGTCGTGGTGGGTGAGTGAGTATTAAGGCTGCTTTAATGTTGTGAGTTTAGGGGTCTTTGTATCAAAAATCGTTGGTTTCTGTTTCACTGGTTTATCCTGTCTTGATTGAATGGCTGTGGCTATGGATCCCTTGTTCATCCCCTCATTCTCTGCAGGGCTCCATATGAATCCTTCACAGTATAACTGTGGTAGCTCATCTCTTGCGAGAATCTCAGCTGTCGGTCTACAGTCGATTGGAAGGGTTAGAAGGGCCCCAACTCTCTTGCTGCATCCTGAAAAGTACAAACACAATCTCCATCAGAGAGTGAGATCAGTATAGGTTAACAAATATACACAATTCTGGATTACCTAGATTCTATTTTTAGTAGCCTCCCCATCAATCGGTCCCATAGTGCATCTTTTCTTGGGAGCCCAAGAGTACGGGTTCTAGTGCATTGTGTTTAATCTATAGATTGCTTTTGGCAAGATTGCCATTTATACTATATTGATTCTCACTATCCATGAGCATGGAATGTCTTTCCATCTTATCACATCCTCCTCTATTTCCCTCTTGAATGTTTCAATATTTTCCTTATATAAGTCTTTCACTACCTTGGTTAGCGATATTCCCAGGTATTTAATTTTGTTTGAGGTTATAGAGAACGGGAGAGTTTCTCTGATGTCTTTTTCCAAATGTTTGTCTCCTGTATATAGAAAGGCTACTGATTTTTGTGTGTTAATTTTGTATCCTGCCACTCTGCTGAAGGCATTGATCACTTTCAGGAGTTTGCTGATACTGTTCCTTGGGTCTCATATATATGAGACCATGTCATCTGCAAAGAGGGATAGTTTGACTTTTTCCTTTCCAATTTGCATCCCTTCTATGCTATTCTCCTGTCTTATTGCTTGGGCTAGAGCTTCAAGCACTATATTAAAGAACAGTGGTGAGAGTGGACACCCCTGTCTTGTTCCTGAGTTAAGCAGGAACCTCTTGAGTCATTCCCCATTGAAGATGATTTGTGCTTTAGGAGATCTGTATATTGACTTTATTATGTTGAGTTATAGGCCATCTATGCCTATTCTTTCCAGGGTTTTGAACATGAAGTGATATTGAATTTTGTCAAAAGCCTTCTCTGCATCAATTGAGATGACCATGTGGTTTTTGCGGGTGAGTTTGTTAATGTGGTGAATTATATTTATCGACTTTCATATGTTGAACCATCCCTGCATCCCTGGAATGAAGCCAACTTGGTCAGGGTGAATTACAGTCTTGATGTGGGTTTGTATTCGGTTTGCTAGGATTTTGTTTAGGATTTTTGCATCCAAGTTCATTAGGGATATGGGTCTGTAGTTTTCTTTTCTTGTTACATCCTTGCCTGGTTTGGGAATTAGGGCGATGGTAGCTTCATAAAAGGAGTTTGGGAACCTACCCTCTTTTTCTATGCTCCCGATAAGCTTCAAAAAGAGAGGTTTCAGTTTTATGATGAAGGTTTGGTAGAATTCAGCTGAGAAGCCATAAGGACCTGGACTTTTCCATTTAGGGAGATTCTTGATTACCGATTCAATCTCTGTGATTGTTATCGGATTGTTTAGGGTCTTTATCTGCTCTGGTCTGAGCTTTGGAAGTTGGTAGGTGTCCAGGAATTTATCCATTTCCTCCAGGTTCTCCAATTTTGTGGAGTAGAGGTTTTGGAAGTATGACCTGATGATTCTTCCAATCTCCTCATGATCTGTTGTGATCTCACCCTTGTCATTTTTTATTTCATTAATTTGGGCATTCTCTGTTTTTCATTTGATTAAGTTGTCCAGGGATTTGTCAATCTTGTTGACTATTTCAAAGAACTAACTCTTTGATTTGTCTATCTTTAATTGTTTTCTTTGTTTCTAAGTCATTAATCTCAGCTCTGATCTTAATTATTTCCTTGCGTTTTGAGCTCCTAATGTTGGATTTTTCTATCTGTTCTAATGACCTTTGGTGGGAGGATAGCTGGTTGATTTGAGACCTCTCCGTCTTTGTTATGAAGGCATTTAGAGCAATGAATTTCCCCCTTAGGACTGCCTTCATTGTGTCCCATAAGTTCTGAAAGGTTGTGTTCTCATTATCATTTGCTTCTAGGAAATTCTGGATTTCCAGTCTGATTTCTTGTTTGACCCATTCATTGTTCAGGAGTGAATTGTTCAGTCACCAATATCTGTTGAAATTTTTGTATCCTTTCGCGTTGTAAATTTCTAGCTTTATTGTGTTGTGGTCTGATATGATACAGGGGAATACATTGATCTTTCTGAATTTGTTGAGGGATGATTTATGGCCCAGTATATGGTCAATTTTGGAAAAGGTTCAATGTGGTGCTAAGAATAATGTGTAATCTGTGTCCTTGGGATGGAATGTTCTGTAAATGTCTGCTATCCCTAGTTTGTCTATGGTGCTATTTAGCAACTTTATTTTCCTGCTTGTGTTTTGTTTGGACGATCTGTCTAGTGATGACAGTGGAGTGTTAAAGTCTCCAACTATGATGGTATTGGCATCTATATCTGCTTTGCTTTTGAGTAATTTATGCTTAATGAACTGAGGGGCCCTTACATTTGGTGCATACATATTTACTATAGTGATGTCTTCTTGTTGTATCTTTCCCTTGACAAGTAGGACATGACTATCATCATCCATTTTTTTTTGTTGTCAGTTTAAAGTCTATTTTGTCAGATATTAGAGTAGCTAGACCCGCTTTTTTATTATTCCCGCCTACCTGGAAAATTGTTTTCCACCCTGTTACTCTCAGTAGGTTGCTGTCTTTAGTGATAAGGTGTGTTTCTTGAAGTCCATTTTCCTGATCCAACCTGCAATCCTGTGTCTTTTTATAGGAGAATGAGTCCATTTACATTCAATGTTATAACTGAGGTTTGCTTTAAACTCTGCCATGTTGGAGAGAATATGGAGGTTGGTATCTGAGCTGCTGTTGTTATCTCTTTGGTGTTACCTTGCTTGTTCTCTGTTCCTTTCCTGAGGTTGGATATTTGTCTCATCTACATGGGATATCTTATGAAGTATCTTCTGAAGGTTTGGCTTTGTGTTCAAGTAATTGTAGAGCTGGTTAATTTCATGGAATACTTTCATTTCTCCATCTAGTATGATGGATAACTTTCCTGGATACAATAGTCTAGGTTGGAATCCGTACTTCTTTAGGCCTAGGATCACTTTGTTCCAAGCTCTTCTGGCTTTTAAAGTTTCTCTGTAGAATTCTGAGGTGATTCTGTTGGGTTTTCTTTATACATGAGTTTCCTTTCTCTCGTTGCTCTAAGGAGTCTCTCTTTATCCTCAATACTAGGCATTGTAACTAAGATATGTCTTGGGGAGTTCCTCTTTTGGTCCAATTTGTTTGGGGTCCTCCATATCTCTTTTGGTTGTACAGGACTATCTCTTCCCAAGTATGGAAATTTTTCTTGAATAATTCTGTTGAAAATATTTTCTATGACCCTCGTTTAGTTTTCTTATCCTTCTGGGATCCCCATGATCCTGAGAGTAGGTCTTTTTATGGTATCCCACATTTCCTTTGAGTCTTGTTCACTTGTTCTTTTGAATTTTGTCAAGTTTCTGATTTCTCACGAATTTTCCTTTGTTTTGTCTTCCATGTCTGAGATTCTCTTTTCCCAGTGGGTAATTCTGTTAGTAAGAGATTCTAGGGATGTTCTTATTATTTCAATATGGTTTTTGTTTTCTGCAACTTCTTTTTGGGTTGCTTGTATCATCTTGTTGAGATGTGTTTTCATTTCAAGGTTTGATTTAATTACTTCTTCCTAACAGTCATTCTTATATTTGCAGATGTCTTTGGTTAATTTGCCAAGCTGGTTTTTGATACCTTCAGTTTGCAGGTTTGTCTTTAGTTCTGATATGTCTCTTCTGAAGTCCTTAGGTTCTCCTCAATTATATTAAGCCTGGTGGCAAAGCCAATGAGCTGACTTTGTACCCTTTCAATATGTTAGTCCATCTTTTCTTGCATGACTAACATTAAGATTTCCTCAAGATCTGTGCCAGTATGAACAGTGTTTAGTGACTTGTATTCCTGGGTCTGCCTCTGCTCACTCTCTTTAGTGGCATTGTTGTTGCCATTTGGTGTGGTTTCTTCAGCTGGTGATATATTCTTGTGTTGAGGTATGCCCATTTCGATTCCAGTTGAGGTGATTGGTGGGATGCCTTTGATCTGATTTCATTTTGCTAGTGTGTTCTGGGAGTACAATGGATTTCACAGGTAGGGTTGGGCACTCACTTGTTTGATCTGTGAGTGTGTGTGCCCACAGATCACTGGCTGGACTTTGATGGTGATACTGGGCGTACCCTGTTAGAGGAGGGTGTGGATCTTTTGGGATTAAGTAGGCAGAGGGTGGTGTGCCAGGTCCTATGTAGCCTACTAGTGGTTGTGTGGCCCCTCAGGGGTAAGTTAAGATGGGCTATGGGGTCAGCCGCCTGTCACTGCCACCCAGGGACTATTTATCACGTGGATAAACTGTGGGAACCAGGTTTCGGGAAAACCACAGGAGCTGGGGGGCACATGGAGAAACCGCAGGACCCAGAGCTTGAGGACACCTCAGGGACCAGCGCTTGGGGATTACTCAGAATCAGTGGGCAGGGGTACTATGTGGAGCCAGGGTCGGGAAACTGCGGGGGTAGACATGCGGGGAAAACCACAGACATAAGCGCTCACAGATGCCTCAGGGCTCGGTGTGCAGAAAGTACCATGGAGGAGGGAAGAAAAAGAAAAGGGAAGAGACAAAAGAGGAAAGAGAAAAAATAAAAATAAAATAAAAAGGGAGTAAACAAGAAAATAGACTAGCAAAAAC
>PVHP010040337.1:0-15661 GCA_004024765.1 Zapus hudsonius | reverse complement strand
GATAGCATGTCTCAAACACCAACAAAAGCAACAAATAGAAGATGTTTTAATTGTACCTCTCATTCACTCTAAGCTTACTGATACCTAGTCTAATTAAAGAGAATATCCCGAACTACATCTCAAAAAGGAAGTTTGAAATCTCATGTGTACTTATGATTCCAGAGGAAATTGGCCATGTTGCTTTAGTGATGTCCATTCCGTTATTTAAATCCATCATTTATCCCTCATTTAAAGGGTTAGGGTTATTTATTTGAAAATAAGAGCATTTGTATTAATTTATAAATAATTATTTATAAGTATATATTTATAAATATTTATTCCTAAATAATTCTGTGATAAAGTTCCCCTGTATATAAATTCATTAACTTTTCCTTTTCCCCTTGTGAGCACAATTAGGGTCTATTGTGCAGCATTGCAGTGAGGTGTAGCTAAGTCATAGTCTTGATAATGTGTCACATGTCATGAATGAACACTACTTCAGGTTTGTCAGTGATAGAATGTTCCAGCACACTCTTCTCCTATCTACAGACTGGACATCAATTGAAGGTCAGGTATTCTAGAGAGCTTGTTCTAGCTGGTCACGCCCTACATGACCATATGGAGTAGAGAACTTCCAGACATCTACTGTACTTTACACAAAAGACAAATAAATTTTGACTTTGAAAAAAGTCACCTGGATAACAGCTTTTCTTTACAAAGCCTGTATTAATTAATCAATGAGGGACAAATAATTCAGTAATAAAATACCATAGACATATATATGCACGAGGTAGATACTATGATAGCAGAAACAAGGATTAGATCTTTTATGGGGCCTTGAAGAAAAGGAGGCAATTGGAAAAAAATATCTGAAAAATGCTATTAGTATGAATGTGGGACAATTTGATAAAATAACAGAGATGACAATGTGTGAGACAGGTCAACAGTGATGGGAAAAGGTATGCATTATAGTGTTACATATATACTCTACGGTTTACATATAGTACTATATATATATATATATATAATTCATGCATGAATTTCATCAGATCAGCATGAACTATTGAATACTTGCAATCCTACCGTATACTCCATAGAAACAGTCATGTTGTAACTGATTCTCCCTTTTGACTTTGGAATATTTATGATGTATGAGTTCCATGTTTTCTTACCCTCTCTAGGAGAACATTTTTACTTTTCATTTGTCTTGTGTGTCTTACACAGTCCTGCTGAAGAGGATTTTTCATGTTAAGATCTACAATGTATAAATAAATGTCTAATAGTTTTCTGTGTTAGTCCAGTGTAGCACTAAAACTAGAATAGAAATATATGAGTGCAGTTCTTTACATGACAGATTCTGGCCATATAACTTTAAAGTAAATCTCAACCTGGCTGTTCTTAAGTGTCTCACAAGAAAATAGGATCAAGCTGAGGATGGCGGCTCATGCCTATAATCCCAGCACATGAAAGGCTGAGTTCAAGCCCAGCCTGTGTAATGAGTGAGTTCCAGGTGATCCTGGGCAAAGTGAGAATCTGCCACAAAAATAAATTGAAAAATAAAATATATCTCTCTTTTTCTCATCTGTAACTTCTTTCATATTTTAAACTTGTGTGTGAATTGTATTTTCCTTTACCATTCCTACATGAAAGTTTCTGCTGTCTCCGAAGAAAGCTATCTTGCTGGCTCACCTTGTCTACTCTTTTTGAGTCTATCATTATCCTTCACCTCCCTCTTTCCCATAAACTTATTTTTCATTGCAATTGACGACTGCACTATAGCTCAGAATCCTCCAATATAGAATAATCAGGAGGACAAAAAAGTCCTAAAAATGCCCACCATCCAGCTGAGTTTTAACTGCCAAATTTGATAGGAGGAAATGAGAGTTTATTGCTATATGCATTTTCCAGTGATTCTATTAATATGTAGGTGGGTGTCAAAAAATATGTGTATGTATTAACGCATGTAAAGCCATTGCAGAAAAATAAAGAAGTTGAGTCATTGAGCATTAAGGAGCACATTTTTATGTGTCCTGGAATTGCATCATCAGTCCTCCAAAAGGAAGAAAATCCATTTACTAGAGTGACGATGAACTGAGAAATGAATATTTTGAAGCATTTTACCTTCTTTAGCAAAGGTTTTGTTGGGTTGAGACCTAAAATGTTCTCTGCCGAAAACAATAGAATGACGGTTGGTAATAAACAGATGTTTGGTCCAATCTAAGTCCCATTAGGTACAGTAGGTTTATAGAGCAATTTTGATTTTGTGTGTGTGTGTTTAACCATTCATATAAAGATGTGTGTTTAGTATGTGTATCGGCAGATTTATGTACAGATGAACAGGCATGTAAATATGTTTTCCTGTGGAAGCCAGTGGACAATCAGTAATGTTCTTGTCTTGGAGACAAGAATTGTCTTTGGCCTGGAGCTCATCAATTAGGCTAGGTTGGTTAGCTAGAAAGCACCAGGTACCTTCTTTCCTCAGCCTTCTCAGTGCTGGTATTAGAAGCATGCACTGGCCTTCCCAGTGTTTGTCATGGGTCCTGTGGATTGAACTTCACTCTTAACGTTTGCTAGGTGACGATTTTATCTCTCCAAACACTATTTTGACTTCTTTCTTTCTTTCTTTCTTTCTTTCTTTCTTTCTTTCTTTCTTTCTTTCTTTCTTTCCTTCTTTCTTTCTTTCCTTTCTCTTTCTTTCTTTCTTTCTTTCTTTCTTCTTTCTTTCCTTCTTTCTTTCTTTCCTTTCTCTTTCTTTCTTTATTTCTTTTTATCCATAATTAGATACATTGAATGAACAAATAATGAGTTGATATCTCCATTTCCCCAATTTCCCTCCTCCCTGTCCCAAATCAACTGGGTATCCTCCTCCGTGGGTAGTCAGGATCAGTCCATGGGGTATGAGGTTATGGATAGCCTAGGAGTCAGCCCAGTTTGACCTCCCTTTGTATGTTGTTACTGAGGGGGGCCATGTCTCTGGATATTCTCCTCCACCATGGTTCTTACAGTCTTTCCACCCCCTCTTTCACTCAGTCCCAAGTCATGGTGGGTGAGTATTAAGAGTGCTCTTTTGTTGAGCTCTTAGGTGTCTCTGTAGTGCAGCTTTAGGTTGTTTCTGTCTTGCTGACTTATCCTGTGTTGACTGACTGGCTGTGGTTATAGGTCTCTTGTTTATCCACCACTCTCTGTGGGTTTCCATATGGATCCTCCACGGTAGGTCTGGTGTGGCTCATCTCTTGCCAGGATGTCAGCTATTGGCCTATGGCTCCTTGGTAGGGTTGGATGAGCCACAGCTTTCTCTCTGCCTTCTGAAACATATAAACAGAATCTCCATCGGAGAGTGAGATCAGTATAAGTTAACTGAGATACACTTTTCTGAATTAGCTAGATTCTAATATTAGTAGCCTCAATATAAATTGCTCATGTAGTGCATTTCTCTTTGGGAGCCCCAGAGTTTGGTCCCTGGTGCAGTCGCCCTAATCTCTAGTTCCAGTTAAGAGCTCTCCGTCACTGAGTGGATTACTTGGATGAATTGAAAACTGTTGATTGCCTCCCCCAGGCTTTGGCTCCTCCATTGCACAAATGCTCATTTCATCTGTAGTCTCAGGGTGGCCTTGAACTCACAGTGATCCTTCTACCTCTGCCTCCCAAGTGCTGGGCCGGGCTACTTATTATGTTTTGATCTTACATACCACACATTGCCCTGTCTTATCCCTCATCTCTTACTAATGGATATGCCGTGTAGGAGAATGACTCCCCCTTTCCCAAAAAGCATTAATAATTCTTAGCTCTTTTGTGAGGGGAGCGGCCTCACAAAACCCTCTCTTATGCATTACAGAATTGCATAATTGTGATTTGTATTTTGTGTTTATGATTTCAATGGCTTTGCCATGTCCAGACTACATGTTCCACAGCCCTCTTCCTCATTCACCAGTTGTTACATTGCTTTTCCAGTCCATCATCCATGATGTTCTCGTAGTCCTGAGGGGATAACTCGTAGGTTCCATGTAGGGCTGAACACTCATCAGTCACTAATTTTCAGCACTTCACCAATGATCATTTTCCAAATTTAAAAAGAGTATTTCTGATTGGATAGTAGAGCCAATCTGAACTGTAAACAAACATAAATCTGTAGGGGTCAGATTTACAGAACATCTGTTTAGCAATGCCACAAAAATAAGTTTTTCCCTAGGCTCAAATCTCTCCAACAATGATATTTTCATCTGACTTTTAGTAGCAAGTATTCAGTGGAGTGGCTCTCTCTTCAAATCATGGGAAGGCTGGTTACTCCTGTAACAGTGATACTACTATTGTACAGAAGGCATATCTCACCTGGTGGATCTGTGTTGTAAAATGAATGATTAACTGTTGGATGTTCTTGCTGATAACTTGTTTCTGTCATCGTCCTGTACATCTTATGGCACTAGGAACACTAGGCAGTAAGATGGAAGTTTCCACTTTATGTCCAGCTTGATTTCTAAATGTCCTGCTATCAAGGATCTGGTGTCTTCAAAAAGAGATATAGCTATATCCTTTAGTTATTAGGGTCCTCCTAGGGTTCTCTGAGGAGCAACCCATGGGGAGCATCCACTGCCACTGATTCCATTTGATTACGAATGACTGCTAGCATCATTTTCTTTCTGTGTAGAGTTTCTCTATTCATTCTAGTGCCAAGATTCTATTTATATATTTTATTGAATTTACTATGTAGTACATTATCATATGGCTTTTGCATACCCTTTAATTTTTGGCTATTCCTTTACCTAAAAAATCCTAAACAACTGACAAAATATTTTTATTAATATCTTACCCATAGGCTAAATATCATGATGCCAAAACTTGTCTCATAGAAGATTCTGGAAAATAATGTCATAGATGAAGAATGAGAAATAAGTAGAGTTTAAATTAATAAAAATATAAATAGCTATAGAATTAAGAAATATGACCACACTATCAATTCACCAGATTATTTTATGCAGATATTTGACGGATTTTTGTGATTCTAGGTATAATAGCTGATTGAAACCATGCATCCATATCTAGATGCTGGTAGATATATAATAATCAGCTAAAACAAAGTACTGAAAAATCCACTATCTGATAATAAAAAGAACGTGGAACATTTTTATTTTTCAATATAATATAAACAAAGTGGAACATTTTAATTTTTAATAAGAAATTACAAATACTACATTTACTCATTTTATTTATAACAAAAATAAAAGTGCCAAAAGTATTCTATGACAACTACCCTTCAATCTACCATAATGTGGACCAAGAAAATATTGTTTTCTTCCTGATCTTAACGCACACACCTAATGCATTGACTATATTTTTGATTAAAGTTGAAAGCTAAAAGTAGTGAATAGTTTACTTTGGGAACAAATATTTCATGTTTAGGAAAAGAATGGACTTCTCAAAAATCTAATTGCCTATCACCTCCACTGAGGTGATATTTGTGGTGTCTTACAAAGTTACAGTATATCTTTATCTTAAATACAATAAAAACATCACTTTAAATGCAACATAACACAACACAAAAAGAAAGTGAGAATGAGAGAAAGTATGGAGGAAAACAGAGAGAGAAAGAGAGAGAGAGAGAGAGAGAGAGAGAGAGAGAGAGAGAGAGAGAGAGAGAGAGAGAGAGAGAGAGAGAGAGAGAGAAATTAGGCATAACCAGAAAGTCAGAGAAAAGACACATAGTCCTGGGAAGGTATTAGAGGAAGATAAATGTAGTAGAAAAGTCATCATATAAAATCAACCCCCAGATACAAAGTGAAAGTCAAATAGATTTCCATGTGCAGCTCATAAAACTGTGTATGGGCACTATGATTAAATATTTTCTTTTTTTTTGATATCTGGAGAAGGTAAGAAAGCTATACTTGATTTTGGTCATTATTGTTATTACCAGTATATTTAGGTTTTGCTATTTCTTTTAAGATACCTATAAAATTTATGAAACTCTTTTATCATTTTTCTCAAAGTTTATCTCTCTTATGAAGATACACATCTTCTCTAGAAACATGAAACAATTTTGCAGAATGTTCATGCCATGTACTCAAAAACCTATTGAATGTTACAATTAAATAAATTGAATTGTTCACAGTGTTTTACTTCAATCAATGTTCAATTCTGTGTAACAGTCAACTAAAGTAATTTGTATGGATTTTTAAGTCAATCTTTAATTACAAATAAATTCTTTAAATAACTACCCAATTATTTATTAAATAATAAACTTTTGCTGCCAGTTTTGAACTAGACAGTCTGCATTTAACTGAATACCTTGTAAACAAATTATTAAAAAATCAAAATATCTGCCACTATGTACACTAGACATTGATTATCAATTTCTAAATAAAACTGTTTTTTGATAGACTAGGATACAGAAAGATAATTGGTAAAAATTAGATTTTATAGCCAGAAGCAAAACACAAAAGATTGGTGAAGACTATTTTTTTTTCATTTGACTAAATAGAAGAATTCTTGGTGGCAGATTCTTTTATTTGGGCTGGGAAATCTTCTGCCATGGCCAGTAAAATAAAACACTTCTCCATTTGACATCCTATAGGAATCTAAGACAATATTGAACTGATTTTAAAGCAAATATCACATTTCTTTTCATTAATATTATGTTTATTTAAAATGATGGATGCGATTTTTCTCAAGAAACAGCTATATCATTTTTTGAGAGCAACAGTTGCTACTTTAATGAAGTCAACTTCCTCAGAAACCCTGCAGTGGCTATTACTAAATTATCGCTACGTAATAGACTCCAGGATCCTGCAGATGTGCATGGTTTTATATATTTACAGTCGCAGTTTTATTTCTAAATACACGAAATATGGAATTTTATCATGACCATTGCAGTTACAAATTGACATGAATATGGAATGTGTGCATAATTTGAGTGACATTACTATTTTTTTATCATCAACTTTCTTCCTAATAGTGTTTAAGTAAAATGGATATGATAAAATTAAAAATTCAAATAAAGACTTCAAAAATAAACAACACAACCACTGTTTGGCTTTGGATTCCGTGGCAGATGTTTACAGGTTTATATGTTATTTAGAAAAAAAACTTAAAATGAAATGCGTATTACTTTTATTATTATGTTGTATAGATGATGTAGTTTCATCTAAAAACATGGCAGATGAAGACTTTAAATATTTAAAAGCCTAGAAGAATATGCATATTAACCATGGAAGGAAATACTAAATAATAAATAACATAAATAAATAACATGAAAAGTATAAATAAAGCAAAAATGTTAGACTAATGGCATATAATATAATGTTTACTATTCCTCTATTTCTCATGATATTTAACAAAATTTTCAGGGACTTTTTTTATTAAAAAACATACCTTCACTCACACACACAAATATATATATATATATATACATATATATATATATATATATATATATACATATATAATGTATATATGTTAATTTATAATATATCTTGCTGATTTATAATGCATATTGCAGTATGAGTTGATTATAAAATTATATTGGTATATCTTATCTAACTTTAATGTGTTGGGTAAAATTGTTTTATTCATTAAAAAAAAATCAAGTTAAGTATATTAATTTAGAATGGATGGAGATGGAAGCCATTCACTTTTTCTCCATAGAGCAAGGTCCTAATTTGAATGCTAACCTAGATTCATTCAGACATAAAATGCTTAAGTGTTTTTATTATTTAACTATATTCCTATAATTTTGGTCAAAACAATGAAGGAAACATTCCTCAGAAGGAATTAAAAACTGAGCTTGCAGATCAGTGGTAGAAAATGATTAACAATTATGACAGGATGGGTTCTGTTTCCAGCATAGAAAGAAACAAAGGAAGTAAGAGAGGAAGGGAGGAAAAGGACAGAAGAATAAAGGGAAGAAAGAGAAGAGAAGGGCTATAGTTTAACCAGAGAGCCTCAGCACTTACAGGGTTAACTATTGCTCAATAACATGTCCACACAATGGAGCAATGAGCTGAGAGCCTGATTGTTAGAACTGCAGGCCTCTTTTGACATTAGTTACAAATCCTAGACATTTTTAGACTTTCATTCAAATAGTGATGGAAGCAATATTCCAAATATCTCAAATGAGAATCCAGTGCAAATCAGTAATGCTACTGTATTTTCAA
Source organism: Zapus hudsonius (assembly GCA_004024765.1). Lineage (NCBI taxonomy): Eukaryota > Metazoa > Chordata > Mammalia > Rodentia > Dipodidae > Zapus > Zapus hudsonius. The sequence continues at coordinate 7,538 of PVHP010040337.1, read as the reverse complement.
AAATAAAAACAATTGTAACTTCCTAAAGTATTCACTGAAGATAAAGGAAAACTAATCAATATGTTCATTTCTCCAATAATAATATGTAGTTGATTATTAAATAAAATTAATGGGTCATTTGCTGTTTCTTGTTATTTTCAAAGTTTTTGTTTATTAAAAATTAAATTATGGTTGAATATCTGTGGCTGTGGGTCCCTCGTTCCTCCCGTCATTCTCTGCGGGATTCCATATGGATCCTCCACGGTATGACTATGGTGGTTCCTCTCCCGCCAGAATCTCAGGCATCGGTCTACGGTCGGTTGTTAGGGTTAGATGGGCCCCAGCTCTCTCGCTGCATCCTGAAAAATACAAGCACAATCTCCTTCAGAGAGTGTGGTCCATACAGGTTAACAAATATACACATCTCTGTTTTACCTAGAGTCTATTTCTAGTAGCCTCCCCGTCAATCGCTCCCTCAGTGCATCTTGTCTTGGAATCCCAAGAGTACGGGATCCGGTGACTATCGTCCTGAATCCCAAGTTCCAGACAAGGGATCCCCCTCACTAAGTGGAAAATTGGCCGAATTTGAAAGCTGTTGATTGTCTCCCCCAGGCCCAGGCTCCTCCGTTGCACAAGTGCTCCTTTCTTGGTTCACTCTTCTCTCCCAGTAGGGGGTGTGGTCAGCCCACTCATGACCCCAGATTGTGTTTTGTGTCGGTGGTCTCTGTTTACTCCAGCCTTCATTGATCATTTTCCCCTGGCAGCCTGTGCAGTGCCTTCCAGCACTACACTAACTGCCTTCTGGGGGCTGGATATCGTTTTGACACAAAGACCCCTAAACTCACAATCTTAAAGCAGCCTTAATACTCATCCACCACGACTCAGGGAACTATGCAGAAGAAGGGGCGGGAAGATTGTAAGAGCCTTGGTGGGGGAGACTATCCAGAGGCATGGCACCCTACAGCAACAACACACTTAAGCCAGGAGGTCCGGGCTGAGTACTAGGCTATCCAGGGCCCCCAGACACAAGGACTGATCCAGATGGTACATGGAGGAGGATATCCAGCTGATTGGGGATGGGGAGGGGGGACATTGGGGAATTGGGGATAACAGCTCATTGTTTGCCCATTGAATAATATAACACAGTATGGACAATAAATATATATTTAAGATAAAAATAATTAAATTATGTAAAATAATTTTCTTTCTTATTATTTTATGTAAGTTATTTTTCCACCTATATGTGTTTGTGGGTGTTAGGAGAAACAATCACACAGAGCCAGCACCAGAGATAAAGTCCAGAATCAGAAAATTTATTGATGTGGATCAGGACTCAGGGGAATAATTTATAAAGCTTGAGAGCTGAGCTGTGATAGCTGAGAGTTTTTATAGACAGTATGGGCAGTTTAACATCATCTTGAATTCTTTACATTATTGGTGGGTTAAACTTTTGGCCTACATGCCGGGAGCACATTCAGGAAGTCGTAAGTGGCTTACAGAAATAAAACAGTAAGCTATTAACTCAGAGCAAGTTTTACCCATGGTTTGGTTTTACAAGATATTATAGTGAGAACAGACAGTGACTCAGTTGTACTGCTGTGTCATGACAAATGTAGGGTTAAGATTGTTTACATTTTTTAGACTGGAATCTGATGTGTTTGCAAAACACTGTTTAGCCCAGAAAGGGTGAGAGAGGCTTCAGTTTGACCATAGTTGGGGTGTGTGTGTATATGTATTTTTGTATGTGAGTGAATATACATATGCATGTATATGTGTGGGGTGGCCATAGATGAACAGTGATTATCTCTCTCAGTTTCTCTCTGACCCTACTTTTTTTTTTTTTTTTTTTTTAAAGACAGAGTTCTCACCAAACCTGGAGTTCACAAATTTTTCTAGATTGGCTAGGCAGCCAGCTCCAGGATCCTCAGGTATCTACCTCCCCATCAATGGGATTACTGACACACTGTTGTGATCTACCTTCATGTATACTCTAGGGAACTGTAATAATTAAATTTTGATGTCAATTTGACCTATTAGTAATCTTGGGTGAGTCTCTGATGTTGTTCACAGGAAGGCAGCCTCTCAGTAAGGGTCAGGATGTAAGGAGGCTCAGGGGAGTTAGAAACAAACATTCCTTCTTGGGAGGCCAGTGCAGGAAGGCAATTCCAGAGACTCCAGGAGTCAACAAATCTGGGAACGGGTTGAAAGACCCTACCCTAAGGCTAAAGGGGCAGAAAATTTCATTCTTCACCCCTATTTGCTGTTGTGTGTGTGTGGTGTTGGTGATGGTTTCTCTTTCTCTGCTTGGACTGTGAAAGGGGGCTGGAGTGGGGCAGCCTCTTTCACCATAATAGCATGTCCCCTAGATCTGTAACTTTAATAAATCCATTTTTCATAAAACTGTGCCTGGTTTAAGAGGTTCTGTGAAGTAGAAAATGGCTAAGTGACATTCATGTTTCTCTTGTAAAATAGAAAATGGCTAAAACACTTATTTTTAAAAAGAAATGGATAAAGGTTTGTTTTAAAACTTCTCACTTGAGTCTCTGGGTGTCATAAGGCCCTGAGATGAGCAGCTGTCTGGAAAGGCAGAGTTAAGTAACTAAGAGCTATTTTAGCTTCTGTGAAATGCTTATGCTATAGGAAAGTGGAGAGATAAGAATAACTAAACACCAGACATCTATTCCGGCCTTGGTCTTAGTTTTGCTTATCTGGCTTTTGTAACCTGCTTATACAGACCCTAACCCTTGGACTGGAAATTCCCCAAAGTTGTTTACTTCAGCCCATAAAAAGGCTTGAGTTTCTGCATTCTGCACTGCTGGTCCTAGTTCTCTAAGTAACTGGTTGATCACGGTCCAGGTTCGAACCTGCTTGAATAAAGTGACCCTTGCTTTTGCTCTGACTTGAGTCTCTGGTGGTCTGTCTTGGACCTTACAGTTCACCCCAGTGGTTTGACCAGAACCAAATACAGATTTTTATGTTTGTGCTGCAAGTACTTTACCAGCTGAGCCACCTCCTAAATCCTAATTTTGTTTTGAGATCTAATATAAGGAACCTATTTTCTGTTAAAATATAGTAAATCCAACAAGCAATTAAGTAATCAAATTTAATAACAAATTTTCAAATATATTAAACTATCATTTTTTATAATGAATTTTCTTCTTGGTGATGTTAATCATTGAGAGTAATGTAAAACATTACATGATATTTGAAGCAGCATCTGTCTCTAGCCCAGACTGACTTGGAACTTACTCTATAGCCCAAGCTGGCCTCAATTCCTGGTGATTCTCTTATCTCAACCTCCCATGTGCTGTGATTAAAAGTGTGTGCCCCAGCACACTCAGCTTAAATGACTTTCAAAACATGAATTATGTCTCTCTGGGAAACAAGTATTACATAATGATTAAGAGTATGAACTCTAGGATAATACTACATGGATTCAAATCTGGGATTTTAGGGTTCATTTTACATGAATGCACTAATAATTTTGGGGTGTTTCCAGATCCTCTTTTGTAAATTTAAAGAATAAAATTCACAGACCCAGGAATAAAGTTCAGAAAGATTTTAATATAGTCATGTAAGAGAAGATGGCAGAGCTCTTGTCCCACTATGACTCAGGTTGTGGATTTCTATGAGGAGGGGCTATGTAAGGAAGACCAGGGGCAATATTCTCAGAATGTTAAAACTCTAGTAAGGGACAGAGATAAGCAAGGGCCATATCCTTCTGATGTTTCTGTCCTGCAGTAAAGTGTAATAATCTAGATCTTCTCCTACAGGTTCAAGGAAAAAAAAATTCAAGGACAATTCTTGCACTTTGGCAAAAGAAAGTTATTAGTTGCCTATCTGATTTCTGTCTTCTATCAACCTCATTCTACCATCAAGGAAGTATGGTATCCTTGAAGACACAGATTCTACATTTAGAAAATGTTAAATGAATCAGAGTAGGAATGATTGCTATCTTTACCCAATATAAATGGTATACTTAAAATTCTTCCTATATAAAATTTATTAGTATTACAATGCTCTTCATTAAAATAACAGCTTAAATATTAACTCAAAGATTTCAATTGCAGGCAAATATTTTGGTATATCAATTTCTAGTATTTTCAGTTATGCAATTTCCAAATTAAGGACACCAAATGAGTTTTCTCATTATGATTCACCTTAGCATTTCTCCTTCATCTTGCCTGGGATTGATATGTACTCAGCATTTTTAGGCTCCATTCTTAAGAATTCTGTTGAACCACAAATTTTGGCCAAGTCATTAGGTCTGGAGCTGAATGAATATTTCCTGATTTCCTTTATGATCAAGAGTCTGTGTTATAACATTTTATATTTTTATACCAGAATGGTGTATGCACAATTTTTGTTTTCTCAAAAATTGTACATGGAAGTCCTAACTTCAATTCAACTGTATTAGGGAATACAGTCCATAAAGAATTATTTATCATAAACACAAAAAATAGGATCAACTCAAGATATGTTTAATATTTTAAATGAAGAATCATCAAAAGCAAGTTTGTTCCCATTGCATCTGATTTTCTTGCTTTCTTTCTCTCTCCTTGTACACAAAAAAGAGATTGGATTATAATATAACAAGATGATGGTATGAAGACACCAGAAAATCTGAAACAGAGCTTAGCCATCTACAGTAGCAACTTGAGCTCAAGCTGTAAATCACCAGAAATCAAAGAAAATATATGCCTAATTCTTACACAGATAAAACTGTGACATATATGCTGTTATTTTCCACCCCCATTTGGCCAATTGCATTGTTTTATATATATTATGTATATATATATATATATATATATTGCAATTATATTAGCTAAAACTATCATCCTTGCTAATTGGATGATTCAAATCATGTTTACACTCTGGAATACTTTCATCTTCCTCTAACTCAAAAGTCCACAATTCTTGTGGTTATTTAGAAAACATGGGATTGCATTTTACTAAGTTAATCAACTGGTTTGATTGGTTCTGATATCATTCTTTAATGTCATTCCTGAAGCAGATAAACAATGGTGAATACACTGATAAACTTCATCAAGATATAGGCCATAGATAAAACTAGATGTCCACATGGAGGGTAGAGTAAATAGGATAAACGAAGAAAAGAGATTATTGGCATTAGAAAAGCTTCAAAAAAATAAAGCCCCCCCCCCCAGGACAACATAGTAAATTTCAGGTTAGTCTCAGTTAGATCAGGATCCTACCTCAAACAAAACAAACAAAAAGCAGAAGTAAAGTAACATAGTATTTATTTAATATATATTTATTGTATATAATGAGTTACATTATTTAGTGGGCAAACAATGAGTTGTTATCCCCAATTCCCCAATATCCCCGCATCCCCAATCAGCTGGATATCCTCCTCCGTGGGTTGTCTGGATCAGTCCTTGTAGCAGGACCTTGGATAGCCTAATACTCAGCCTGGTTCTCCTGGCCCAAGTGTGTTGTTACTGAGGGGTGCCATGTGTCTGGATAGTCCCCCCCACTGCGGTTCTCACAATCTTTCCACCCCCTCTTCCACTCAGTTTCCTGAGTCGTGGTGGGTATTAAGGGTGCTTGAATGTTGTGAGCTTAGGGGTCTTTGTGTCAAAAATTGTTGGTTTCTGACACCCTGGCTTATCCTGTGTTGATTGAATGGCTGTGGCCATTCAAACTTGTTCATCCCGTCATTCTCTGTGGAATTCCAAATGGATCCTCCACAATATGGCTGTGGTTGCTCAACTCTTGCCAGTATCTCAGCCACCTGCCTACGGTCAGATGGTAGGATTAGATGGGCCAGAGCTCTCTCGCTGCATCCTGGAAAATACAAACACATTCTCCATCAGAGAGTGAGATCAGTCTAGGTTAACAAATATACACAATTCTGGGCTAAGATTCTATTTTTATTAGCCTCCCCGTCAATCGCTCCCATAGTGCATCTTTTCTTGTGAGCCCAAAAGTATGGGATCCAGTGCATATCGCCCTGAATCTCCAGTTCCAGTCAAGGGCTCTCCCCTCACTAAGTGGAATATTTGCCCTAATTTCAAAGCTGTTGATTGTCTCCCCCAGGCCCAGGCTCCTCCATTGCACGAGTGCTCCTTTCTTGGTTCGCTGTACTCTCCTAGTAGGAGGTATGGTCAGCCTATTCATGGCCGCAGACTGTGTTTCATGCCAATGGTCTCTGTTTACTCCAGCTGTCATTGATCAGCTTCCCCTGGCAGCTTGTGCAGTGCCTTACAGCAATACACTGATTACCACCTGGGGGCTGGTTCCCATTCCAGACCTTGAAGGGTCTCTCGATGCTGATCAATGGCATTCTGTGTTTTCTTCAGCAGCAGGGTTTTGCCTCAGGCCTGGGGAGATCATTCAAGGGCTTTGACAGAATTCTGTCTTATTTTTTGAACCTCATGGGTCACTTTGGTCAACAGCTTGTGAGGGAAGGAACTGGTGACTGGGACCAGGGGTTGTCAGACTGATCAATTATTCACAGGCTTAGACTCTCTCCCCTAATACTCATGGCCCCTCTTGCCAGTCGACGCCCACTACTTGCTCAATAGGTTACAGTATGCTTGTGAGGATTTTATGTTTTTGAATTTAATTTGGTTTAGCCTCATGCTTAAGCCATTCCCCTCCCCCAACCCCTTACCCCTCATTCATAACGTCTCACTTCTTTTTAGTAGTTTGCATAGAGTTGACATTTAGCCTGGTTAAGGACTGCATATGAGGGAGTATATGTGGTGTTAGATTCTCTGATCTTTTGAGTGTTCACTTAGTATGATCTGCTCGAAGTCAGACCATTTTTACCTAAATTTTGATATGCCAATTTTGCTTTCAGCTGAGTAGAATTCCATCATGTAAATATACCACAGTTTCACTGTCCATTCCTCCATGGATGGGCATTTGGGTTATTCCAATTCTTGACTATTATGAATTGAGCTGCTGTAAATATAGTTGTACAAAAGTTTCTGCATCGAGATGTGACATCTTGCGGGTAGATGCCTAGTAGAGGGATAGCTGGGTCCATTGACAGTTCTATGTCCATTCTGTCTAGGAGTCTCCACACTGCTTTCCATAGTGGTTGAATGAGTTTGCATCCCACCAGCAGTGAATAAGGGTTCCTTTTTCCCCACATCCTCACCAGCAATGATTGTTGTTGGTTTTCTTTATGATTGCCATTCCAACCGGAGTAATGTGTTACCTCATTGTGGTTTTGATTTGCATTTCCCTGATGCTTAAGGATGCTGATCACTTTTGCAGATAGGACATGACCATTTGTGTTTCTTCCTCTGTGAATTCTCTGTTGAGATCAGTGCCCCATTTTGTGAGGGGGCTGTTTGAAATTTTATTATGTATTTTTTTGAGTTCTCTATAAGATCTGGAGATTCGGCCTTTGTCTGAGTTATAGCTGGAAAAGATCATCTCCCAGTTTTATGGGGGTCTATTGGCTCTGTGTATGGTTTGTCTGTTTGTTCAGAAGCTTTTGAGCCTGATCAGGTCCCATTGGTTAAGTGATTGTTGCATTTCCTGTGTTGCTGGAAATTTTTCCCTACTTCTATTTCATGTATAGT
>PVHP010040336.1:0-14065 GCA_004024765.1 Zapus hudsonius | reverse complement strand
AATAAATTACATGTCAGTGGACTCTGTTTATTCCAGCTGTCATTGACCAGTTTCCCCTGGCAACTTATGCAGCGCCTTCCAGCTCTGCACTAACTACCATGTGGGGGCTGGTTACCATTCTGCACTTCGTAGGGTCTCTCGGTGCTGATAGATGGCTTTCTGTGGTTCTTCAGAAACAGGATTGCCTCAGGCCTGGGTCTGTAATCAAGAGCTTTGATAGAATCCTAGCGTGACTTGGGGACCTCATGGGTCACTTTGGTCAACATCTCAGTGAAGTAGGAATTCTGTGGCTGGGACCAGGAGTTGCTAGACTGATTGGTTTTTCCTAGACTTAGACACTCTCCCCTTCCATTCTTGGCCCTGCTTGCCAGATGATGCCCATTCCCTGCTCATTAGTGGACCTTGTGCCAGCGAGGTTTTTATAGTTTAGAACCAGTTTTGGTTCAACTTCATGTTTAAGACATCCCCTCCCCCACCCACTTCTTATTCTTTCCCAAATTCTCAATTCTGGCTGGTTTGCTTAGAGTTTACCATTATCCTTGTTAGGAGCCACCTATTAGGGATAGTATGCGGCGTTCGACTCTCTGTTCTTTTGAGTGTTCCCTTAGTAAGATCTGCTCAAAGTCAGACCATTTTTTCTTAAATTTCAATATGTCATTTTTCCTTTCAGCCGAGTAAGATTCCATTGTGTAAACATACCAAAATTTCGCTGTCCATTCCTCCATGGAAGGGAATTTGGGTTGATTCCAATTTAGCATTATGAATTGAGCTGCTATAAATATAGTTGGACAAAAGTTTCTGCATCGAGATGTGACATCTTGCAGGTAAATGCCTAGTAGAGGGATAGCTGGGTCCATTGGTAGTTCTATGTCCATTCTGTCTAGGAGTCTCCACACTGCTTTCCATAGTGGTTGAACCAGTTTGCAATCCCACCAGCAGTGAATGAGGGTTCCTTTTCCCCCGCATCCTCGCCAGCAACGATTGTTGTTGGTTTTCTTTATGATTGCCATTCTGACAGGGGTAAGGTGGTATCACATTGCGGTTTTGATTTGCATTTCCCTGATACTTAAGTATGCTGAGCATTTTCGTAGATGAGAAAAGGCCAATTTGTGCTTCTTCCTCTGTGAATTCTCTGTTGATATCAGTGCCCCATTTTGTAAGGGGGCTGTTTGAGATTTTGTTTGGTATTTTTTTGAGTTCTCTGTAAGATCTGGAGATTAGGCCTTTGTCTGAGTTATAGCTGGTAAAAATCAGCTCCCAGTTGATGGGGGTCTATTGGCTCTGAGTATGGTATGTTTGTCTGTACAGAAGCTTTTGAGTCGGATCAGGTCCCATTGGTTAAGTGATTGTTGCACTTCATGGGCTGCTGGAGATTTGCTGAGGAAATTTTTTTTCCTACTCCTCTCTCATGTAGAGTTCCTCCTATTTTTTTTCTTCCAGGGTTTTCAGGGTTACAGGACTTATATTGAGGTCTCTGATCCATTTGGAGTTGATTTTTGTGCATGGTGAAAGGAGAGGGTCTCTTTTCAGTTTTTACATGTGTTTATCCAATTCATCCAGCACCATTTGTTGAAGATGCTATCGTTTCCCCAGCATACCTTGTTGGCCCCCTTGTCAAAGACCAAATAACTGAAGTTACTTCCATTTAACGCTGACACTGCCTACTGGGAGAGAACAGTGAACCACGAAGAAAGCACCTGTGCAATGGAGGCACCAAAACCTGGGGGAGGCAATCAACAGCTGACAATTCGGCCAAGAAATCCACTCAGTGAAGGGGAGTCCTTGACTGGAACTGGGATTTCAGGGTAAATTACATAGGGAACCAAATCCTAGGATCCCAAAGAGAAATTCACTTTACAAATGATTTACAAAAAGCTACCAACAATAGAATTTAGCCAACTCAGGAAAATGTATCTCAATTAACCTATACTGATCTAACTCTCCAATGGAGATTCTGTTTGTATCTTTCAGGAGGCTCCGAGAGAGCTGTGGCTCTTCCAACCCTACCCCTGAGCCACAGGCGATAGCTGTCTTCCTGGCAAGAGATGCGCCACCCCGGACCTACCGTGGAGGATCCTCATGGAACCCCACAGGCAGTGATGGGATAAGCAAGAGACCTATAACCACAGCCAATTGATCAACCCAGGATGAACCAGTGAAACAGACACCAATGATTTTAAACACAACCTCAAGCAGAAGTAAAAGGCTTTCTAAGGTCTCAACAACTAAGCAGCCTTAATACCCACCATGACCCAGGGAACTGAGCAGAAGAGGGGGCGGAAAGATTATAAGAGTCATGGTGGGGGATAAGATCCAGAGACATTGCCCACCTCAGTAACAACTTGCAAATGGGGGGGGGCAGAACTCCCAGACTATTCACAACCCCTTACCTCATGGACTGATCCAGACTGCCCACGGAGGAGGATATCCAACTGACCGGGGACAGGGAAGAGGGAAATAGGGAAAGTAGAGACATCAACGCATTATTCCCTTATTAAGTGTATCTAATTATGAATAATAAAATAATTAAAAAAATAAATTCCACTGTAATATTAGCCACCCCTACTGTTGAGCAGATATTTCCTCTGAATTTCCTAGAGGGAGACTCCCGAAGACTTGAGAAGTAAGCAACACTACAAGGCTCAGAATAGAAATAATTCACAAGTCTCAGAAAGGTGCTGAAACCTCACAAGGCATTTCTCCAAGGTAGAGAAGGAGTAACAACTGCTGACGTGATAGACTATCCCATTGGCCCAGGGACTTCCAGGGATGCAAAGGTTATGAGTTGTTGTTGGTGCTGGGGTGGGCTTTATGGTAGTAAAGCTGCCTTTGAGTTATCCATGTATTTTCAGGAAACTCCTCACACAGACTCTTGTAAGTAGCCCAATAACTTTACTGATGTACTAAGCTAGAGTTGGGTGAAATCACTTCTTTGAATTAGAAAACACTTCTAATTTCAGTTCTCTGGATTGCATGGGCATTTGCTAACACGTCTCCAGGGAAGTCACACATATCTACTTCATTATCAATCTTAAAAAGTTGTTTACTTTGTCCAATTTGGCATTTTGTTACATGAATACAATGTATATTTAATCACATTTCCCCATAATTACTATTTTATCCTTGTCCTCTTCTCATTAATACCCTTTTTCTTTCCCACTAATACCCACTTTACTTTCATACATTTTTAAACCCATTGAATGAAATTAGGGTTGCTTACAAGATCTTGGGTGGAAGGTTATTTACTCTGAAATAGGCAATTTACCAATGGCTCTGTGGTGGTTAGTTTTTGTTGTCAACTTGATCTTTTTAACTCTTTTTGTGGGTCTCTGATGTTTATCACAGGAAGGCAGCCCTCTCAGCAGGAGGCAGGACATAAGGAAGCTCAGGGAAGCTGGCAATTAACATACCTTCCTAGGAGGGCAGTGCAGGAAGGAAGTTCTACAGACTTAGGGAGCAAACAAGTCTGAGAAATGATGGTTTCATTATTACTAGGGCATACTCATGACCAAACTCAGCATACAACTTCAAAGTTTCAAATAACTTTGCTGATACATCTCAAAAGGAAATTAACTTATTTATTTTCACCAGACTAATCTCCCATCTTCATTAATTCTGTGGGTTAAAGAAATAGAAGTCAAATTAGAAATTGTTTTTTTTTTACTTATAATAACTATTTTTTTCATTCTTTGCAAGAAGTGATAGATTAGTAAGCATTAAACTTCACTATTTACATAATGAATACTATAAAGTGAAATACTATGAATGAGAATCTTGCTCATGGAGCAAGGCTATTGCATATATACTAGGCTTTCTTTTGATGGGAACTCCACCCAGGTAATCCTGATCCAAGGAAACTCATCACCATCATATCTAAGGCCAACTACATTTAGTTTTAGGAATTCCTGAGCCTTACATTCTTCCTTGAAAGTTAGTGTTGAAGAGAAAGGATACAGAGATTTCTTATTTCTGGATCTACTGGACCCCAATAAAGGACTTAAAGGTACCATGTTTTCACTGTTGAAATAATTAGGCCTTTTCTTTAAATCCTTATAACTAATCAATCTAGAATTTAGCTGTGCCAACACCTCTTAGAAAACCAATGTCACTGTGGTTTGGAAACAGTTGAAAGGAAATGACCACCATACAAATATTCTCCAGACTGAAAATATATCATGCAATAGTGGCAAACGGAACAATAGCATGTTTTCTCTGAGTGGTCAAAAGCCTCTCAGAAGGTGGCCAAGAACATCCATCCTCTATTATTTGCATAGGTTTACTCAGTGTTTCTCTCCTGTCTCTATGCTTGGTACATGACTCTTGAAACATACCTCCAGTAAAAATTTCACTAACTGACCTTTTATGTGAGGTTATTTGAATTTCTTCGTTATCAGATACTGACATACTAACCCTAACAATTATCTTCTCATTTCCAGGACAAAACACCCATCCAAACATAGCTACGGAAGGAGAGTTTATTTCGGCCTACAATTTAATAGGAAGCTTTGCCATGGCAGGAAGAGCATGATAGGTCTGAGAAAGAAGCTTGGCTCCCAGCTCCACATCAACGTGAAGGAACCCCAGTAGGGCTGACTAATGAACCTCAAGGTCTGACTCCAGTGACACACCTCCTCCAGCAAAGCTCCACCTCCCAAAGTCTCCACAATTTTCCTCAGTTACCACCAGCTGAGGATCATGTATTCAAACCATATGAACCTATGAAGGACATTTCTTTCAAACTCCCACACTGACCCATGTAATTATTAATGCAAATACTTGCTTTTATTTAAAAATTAATTTACTTTCATGATAATAAAATGGAATAAGGAAACATATATTCATATAAAATAATCAAATAGAGAACTCACAGTCTATAAGTGTCCAAAATTTAAACAAAATACATTGATGGACACTAAACTAAGTTACTTAAAACAATATAAACATGTGATTTTATAATTCTGGAATCAGGAATCTAAAATGAGCTCAAGGCCACCCTGGGCTACAGAGACCTAGAGTGCTAGGTCATCCTGGGCTAAAGTGAAACATTGCCTTGGAAAAATTGCTTTAAAATAAAAAAATTTCATAATGCGTTTATTAGATTAAAATGTTTTAATTTACTTAAATAATGTATTGCAACTATGTCTCATAGTAGGAAGATGCAGTTAGTCTATGTTAATCATTTTATTCAAAGCAAGTTCAGTATACAATACTTCCTGTGTTGACAGAATTAAATGCTACCCTTATGGGCCGACATACTCACCCCCCCCACACACATACACATCAGGTTTTAAAATGATCTTGCTACTTATTTACTGTGGTCTTTGAAAAATTAACAAACAAATATGAAGATCTTGGTAAAAAATGCTGATCCACAATACATTCAACTAAGCAAAAGCCCACAACCCCAGATCATATCAGGAATTTCCTCTAGAACAGAACACTATGTTTGGCACTCACAGTACTAACTTTAATATTCAACAGGAAAGAATAGAAACCATGTAACCTTAGGAGGAAAATTAAAAAGTCTCATGTAATATTATTAATTTATTTGGTCCTTTACTGAATCTCTGATTATCAATAATTTTGTTTTTATTTTACCCTCATTCCGAAATATTTATCACTGAATTCCAAAGATAAGCATATTGTTTTTACTTTCTTCTTCTCCTGCTCCTTCCTCGTTTCTCTTTCCTCTTTTCTTTCTACTGGTTGATGCCTCGAAATACCCATCCAGAAATAGCTCATGGAAGAAAAGTATTTGCTTTGGCTTAAAGTTTGGGCAGGAAAAGCATGGTATGAGCAGAAAGCTGACTTACATTGCCATATATCAGCATAAAAGGAAGCAACAAGAGTGACCTGAGTGAGCACAGCGTGGTGGAGAAGGTCTGAAAATTCCAGGCCCAACCTCAATGACATGCCTCCTCCAGCAAGATCCACCTCCCAAAGGTTCCCCCACCGGGAATGAATTATGAGGTGTAATTACAAGCACATGATGTTATGAGGGACAGTTCACATTCAAATCACAATGCCAATCCTCCCTTTCCATGACTCTCTGTATTTCTTATGCTAAGGTACAAATCATATGTTTCTTTCCTTATTTGAAACTCCCAGCTCCCTAAAGTTCCATTTCCAGCCTTCTTGTAATCAGGAAATCCATGTTTTTAATCAAATTTAGTGAACTAAAAAAGAATATATGTAACTCTCACTTCTGTGTAGGGATGTTTCTTCTCAAGCAGTTTCCATGTTGAACATGTTAGCTTTCCATCACTATGAGAAAATATCAGAGATAAACAAATTTTAAGGAAAAATAAGCATTTATTTTGGCTCAAGTTTCTAGAGGTTTCAGTCATTATGGCCAAGCAACACAGATTCAGGTTACCCCAAATTCCATGTTCTAAAACATTAACAATTTCACAAGGTCTTACAGCTACAGAACAAAGTAATCATAAACCAAGGCAATTTTCAAATACATTAGTGGAAATATCAAGAGTGTGGGTAATAGCAAACTGAGGGAATCTCTAATACAGGTTTTAGATGTCACCTGATGTCATTCTTAGCCCTTGGATTGGTGGAAGCTGGACATCTGTAAGTACATTCTAACAGGTTTTGCCTGAATATTCACAATGATGTTAGATCAGACACGATTATTGAGGAGCTAAAGGTAGCCCAAGGTAATCTGGCTCTGATCCTGCAACACTCAATCGCTACTTCATGGTTGCATGGGACTGAGGTGGCACAGTAATATACAGCGCAGGTACCTAGAAGGTGACCAGTCACCTTAGGGAGCATGCAAGTTCAGAGAATTTAGGAAGGAGTCATGGTCCCAAGGACCCCTTCAAGGAATCACCCCCCAGTGATTACAATTCTTTCTAATATGTCCCAACTCCTGAAGGTTCCATCACCTTCTAATAGCACCAGGGCTGGGGCATAACCTTCAAAACATGAACCTTTATGAAAAATTTATAATCAAGCTAGCAATTTAGAAACCCAGAAAGTCTTGTGAGATTAAAGGCCAACAAAATCAGAACAGCTAGAATCAATATCCTGTAGCAAAGAGGACAGTTGGTCTGGAATATTGTAATAACCTGCAATGAAATTTGGGTCAGAAATAACTTTCCTGTTCACTCTAGCTTTCTGAGATTTTTTTGGCATCAACTTGTCATTTTCCAAGTGATACCAAGTCCCTGATATCTACTTTGTCATTCTGGAAATACTCAAACATCTTTGAAGTGTTAATACATATACATTGTTCACCTTTTTCACCCCTGGAGAGTGATTTTTCGTGTTACAATGACTATATTGATAGCTAGCAATTTTTTGTGACTCTTCTCCATGACAAATTATAAGCTCCTTGAAATGATTCATATTTCATTTATAAAATACAGTTCACAAGAGGGTTTATTTTAGACTTCTCTTGGATAAGTTAAACTCAGGCAGCCTCAGGTTATGAAGTTTCTCATTCATACAAGACAGAGATCTATAAAGAATGATTAAGTAAAAACAGACCAGTTCCAGCTGGAGGGAAAGTTTTCAGAGACAAACTACAGTTGCCAACAGATTTTTTTTTTAATTTGAAGATGTTATTGAATAAAATTAGTGTGGAAGTTGTTTTGCTTTGTTTTGTGTCATGGTTTGATCCAGTTGTCCCCCACAAACAAATGAATGTGTTCTGGTTGATAGATCCTCAGCTGATGGCAGTTTGGGTTTTACAACCTTGCTGGAGTTGTGTTGTTGGGGGCAGGCTTATGGGGTTATAAGCCAGCTTCCCCTTGTCAGTGTTGGGCACATCTTCCTGCCACTGTTTGCAGTGCTATGGTGGAGGTGATGTCTCTGCTCATGCCATCATTTTCCCTGCCAGGATGGAGTCTCCCCTTGAGTCCGTAAGCCAAATAAACCCATTCCTCCACAAGCTGCTTTTGCTTGAGTTCTTTCTGCGCAGCAACTGGAAAGCTGACTGCAATACTTTGAAACAAGATCTCACTTTGTAGCTCAGGATGGTCTGGAGTTTATTATGCATCCCAGTTTAGTCTCAAACTCTCAGCAATTCTCCTGCCTCAGCCCCCTAAATGCTGGGATTGGCATTATAGGCATACACTATCATGTCCAGCCTCTGGAGCTTATTTTATTAACAAAGTAGTAAATATTTCTTAGCAAGATGAAGCTTAAACTGAATGTATCCTATCATGGTTTGCAGCTATCAGCCAGGTTTAGAAATTGTCAGTGAGGATCC
Organism: Zapus hudsonius; assembly: GCA_004024765.1. Classification (NCBI taxonomy): domain Eukaryota; kingdom Metazoa; phylum Chordata; class Mammalia; order Rodentia; family Dipodidae; genus Zapus; species Zapus hudsonius. Next base: position 5,838 of record PVHP010040336.1, on the reverse strand, counting down.
AATCACTAGACAGGAGAAGCAAATGACAACCAGTTTCTAAGTTTAGGAAAATGATTGGAAGACATGAGTTACCATGAAAATGTGGAGGGAATCCAATTTCCCCAATCCACTCCTAATAACTCATCTTGCAGTCTTTCTCATTTGGCTCACCACTTGTTTATTCAAAATGCAAAATTTAAAATGGTGCTTTTTTACTTATAATTAATATTATTTCATAGACTATTATGCACTTTATGTTTTTTTCTAAAGAGTTTTAAAGTAAACCTCAACATCATTACAACATACATACCATCATCAATGTAAGTATCTTACTGGTAATGACATTCACCCTTTTCACTACAATTCATGTTTTAAAAAATCTATGATTTACCCATTTTGTTTCTGGCTTGAGTTTACTAATATGACACACAGTTGGCAGTTGGGATAGAGTTTTACACAGACAAAGTACATATACAAATATCTATAAATTATCTGTCATAAAGTTATTGCTCAATGGCCATTATGAATCAAAAGATGACAAGTTGGTAGCTCCCTTTTTGGGTGATTACATCAAAATCTAGCTATCCATTCTTATAATTAGCTTTAATTCATTTGAGCTTCAACTTAAGGCAGTTTCTATACTAAGGACAATATATACCCACCATCCTTAGGTATATAAGACAAAATAGCATGTGTGTCTTTAAAACTATAATTTTAAACTTGAGAATGTAGATGTTCTCAGCACTTCTAAATGTTAATCAATGTGCTATTGATGAAGTAGACAGTATTTTAACTGGCTATTTACATACAAATAGAGCTCACCCAAACTTTACTTAGAAGTAATCATTCTAGATAATGAATATACTTATTAAATAATAACACAGATTTAAAATATGCATAATACATCAAATGGGGCATTACCAATAGTGTTGTACCCCAAATTGACCTTCTCTACTTAACTCAGTTTCACCAAATTCAGGGAGAAAGTCTTGGCAATATTACTTGTATTATTCCATTTTCTATTCCTGTAATGAAATACCCAGTGCAGGAAAATTTTAAAAAAGAAAAGGTATTTACTTTGGATCATAGGTCTGGAGCTGAAAAATTGAGGGGCCACACATGGGGTCAGAGTTTTTGATAGTAGAGTCCTGAAGTAGTGCAAGCCATCAAGTAGCAAGGACAGGAAAAATAAATCTGAACCTCTTCTTACTATGTCACCAGCATTAAATAATGAGGACTCCCAAGTTAACAATTTTATATTATCTTAATCATTTCCAAATTGCTCAACCTCTAACCAATGTAATAGGATTGATTTTCCATCATTGTATCTTTCAATGGGAATTAAATTATGTACATGAACATAGACACATTCAACCCATATCAATCCTCAGAGTAGAGAGCAGAGGTGAATAGGGGATCACATCCCTCTGTAAAGCCAGGCTCAGATACTGCTGCCATCAGAATAAATATTGTTCTCAGTTCTATAATTCTTCAAGTATAAAAGTCATTAAAAATTCAAAATATATAAAATTTGTTTTTATAAAGCGTTCTAATTATGAGTTATTTAGTTTCCATGAGGATATGTTCCAACATTTCTGATTGTATTTATTTCCATCAATTCCATAGATTCCGTAGAATGATATCTAACCAAGTTATTGAAAGATAATTACTTATTCCATGTAAGTGATTAGACTTATGGGGGAATCTATTAAAAGGCCATCCTTGTTTCTGTCTTAGAAATTGTATTTTTAAACTATTTTCCATGAAGCACAGACAGGGTATTAGCAAAATAATTCTACAAATAATAGAGTGGGGGAAATTTTTGCTGTATAGTTAAGAACCAGCTAATGAGCAACCTGGCGCAGTTCAAATCACCTTGCAGCTGATATTCTTGCAGGACGTACATTCAGAATTTTATCACTGTGATGATTTGTGGTGAGGGACAGAAAGGTTATCATGAAATATAAAACAATAGAGTCAGAATAAAAGCAGATTTTTGCTTCACTCACCCATCCCTTCCTCTCATTTGTCTCTTGTTTTTAATAAGCTGCCAATATCCCACCTGTCATATGAAAACTCTGCCAAGCCTGTGTGAAGCCTGGAAGGCAACACCGCATCAGGGAATTTTAAGTCAGCAAACCCATCCCAGGGGGTTCAAAAAGTATGAGAGCAGGGGAATTGGGGATAGATACTTAGAGATAAGTCTTCTATGGAAAGCTGCTTCTGCATTAGTAAAAGAAAAGGCTGAGGTAATGATGTTGTCAGAGTCCAGAAGCCAAAGCTACTACACAGAAGCTAAAACATCAATGAATGGGTTACCCTAGGCATCTCCAAATGAACCATGTAGAAGGAGCCACCAAGGGTGAGCTGGAGCCTTGGGTAGTGGACCATGGACAGCAATTGGAATCATGGCTTTGGTTTCTAGGGTGCGTCAACCATAAAATAAAAATCTCTTAGCTATCTAGAAGGAACCAAAATCATGAGAGTTGCTGCTGAAGATTCCTTCTGGGAAAAAGAGAAAGAAATAGCCAAGGTGCTCTCCACCACCCCATCTCCTGCCACTCAGGTTGATCGAACCTAAATGAAAGACCATGTGCCAGAAAACCTAACAAGTTTTCAAAGATCAGCTCCACCCATAAAAAGAAGAGTCAGGTAGGAACACAGTTCACCACGATATAGACAATTAGCTAGAACCATAAAATAAAGATAAAAAATCATCCCTTTAAGAAAGTTATAGTAACTCAGATTCAGTCTATAAATACAAATATTCATGTTTTTTCTCATATTTGGATCCTGGATTTTACATAAATATATGCATATATGTGTATATATTATGTATATATTCATAAATGCCTGTGGGGTATAGGACATTAAAGTAAAAGAGATGACCAACAATGCAACAAGAGAGGGAGAAAGGAGTCCTTATGGAGAAGGGAATGCTTGATAGAAAGGATGAAAGCAGAAGGGGTTACTGGGAGAAGGAAGGGGCCAACATGATTGATCAGTGGATAGGAGGGAAGGGCGTGAGTGAGGACAGTAAACAAAAACAACGTGTGCATGAAAAGGCCATAATGAAGCCCATTCTTTTGTATGCATGTTGAATAAACATAAAGCTTCTAAAGCCCAGACTTAAGTGGTTGCTATTTAACTATCATTATTTTCCACTGTCAATGAACATGATTTTGAATACGCTGTAATGTGCACAGGCATCATGATGATGGACTTCATGCTGGATGTCAATAGTTCTCAGAAGTACGCGGGCCCTGTGTGTAATGTAAACAGTTTTCCTGCACTAAGGCAGTGGCAGGCTAGCTTGGCATTGTGGTTAACTTCTCTATTTTGATATGTGGATCTCAACAGTAACTTCTCCTTAGTTCTGATTATCAGATGCATGCATATGACCGTCACCATCATCCATGTTAATAGGTGCATTTATTTTCCCCAAGAGAACACATGACAACTATGGGATATGAGTGACATACAACCTGATAGCTAGATTATCCATAACCTGGTTTGTAAAAATAAATAAGTCACAATGATTGGACAAATTTAAGAATTACCTATGTAGCCAGATTTTGCTTCAGCTATAGAGGCAAACAAAAAAAAAATGATGGTGAAGAACTGAAAAGAAAAAGATATAAATAGAACACTTCTCTTTCCCGTACAATCAAACACAAAGTCATTGTGAGCTATTAAAATTTTTTGAAGGATTAATAGCAGCTAAAGATATCTTAGAATGGCCGGGCGTGGTGAAGCACACCTTTAATCCCAGCACTTGGGAGGCAGGGATAGGAGGATCGCCTTGAGTTCAAGGCCACCCTGAGACTACATAGTGAATTCCAGGTCAGCCTAGATTAGAGCAAGATCCTACCTGGAAAAAAAAAAAAAGATATCTTAGATGGCACCACGGTAGATGGTAGTTGTTAGATGGATATATAGGTAGATGATTGATAGAGGTTTACTTTTTAAATTTAAAATAATTGTATTTAATTCAGTTAAAGATAACATGAATAAAACCTGGGATGACAACCACTTACATAAGTGTTAAACATATTTCTCGGTCATCTGGGGGGCATTTAAAATACATAATTCCTTTTTTTGTTTGTTTGTTTGTTTGTTTGTTTGTTTGGTTGGTTGGTTGTTTGGTTGGAAAGATGAATGAATGGCTTATTGGTTGTTGTTTTGTTTTTTTTTTGTTTTGTTTTTTGTTTGGAATTGAATCTCACACTTGAGACTAACCTGTTTTGGAGCTCACTATGTATCCCTGGAAGGCCTCAAAATTGTGACAATCCTTTACCTCAGCCTCCTGAGAGCTGGGGTACAAACATTACAACATATACAATTCATATTTGCTGACATAAAGAAAGGGCAAGTTATAAAATATAGAAAGACAAGACATAGTTCAAATTTATTATTTCAGAAAACAAGCTATTTAAATTTGTCCATATGTAAAAGATACTAAAACAAAATACAGAATTCAGAATAAAAATAGACAAATTTAAATACTGCCTATTAATATTGGCACCATCTTTTCCTTATCCCTCCTGTTTAAAACAGTAACATTTAAGGGAAATATGTAACATAAAAAAGGAGTCTTATAATGATAAAAGGCAAAGAAAGACTCCCAATACTGAATCTACTTACATCTAGAAAATACCGAGGCATGCCAAGGCACAAAATAAAATATCTTTTTCAAATGCTAAGACAAATTTTAGTGATGTTTGAAGTCACTGTTCCACCATATGACAGCTAAAATAGATAAAAGTAAAGACAAAAAAGTCAGAAATGAGAGGATTTAATTCCTCACTCCTTTTTAAATTCTTTTCTGTGTCAACTAATGAGAATAATCATGGGTGCTCTCTATGTCTTGTAACAGGTCTACCTTAGCTTGCAGGACCAGGTTCAATTGTCAATGTCCCATGTAAACAGGATGTGAAAATTGGCCAAATTTGAAAGCTGTTGATTGTCTCCCCCAGGCCCAGGCTCCTCCTTTGCACAAGTGCTCCTTTCTTGGTTTGCTGTTCTCTCCCAGTATAGGGTGTGGTCAGCCTACTCATGAATGCAGATTGTGTTTCCTGTCAGTGGTCTCTGTTTACTCCAGCTGTTGTTGATCATTTTCCCCTGGCAGCCTATGCAGTGCCTTCTAGCACTACACTAACTGCCTTCTGGGTGCTGGATACTGTTCCAGACGTTGAAGGGGCTCTCGATGCTGGTCGATGGCATTCTGTGGTTTCTTCAGCAACAGGATTTTGTCTCAGGTCTAGGGAGGGCACCCAAGAGCTTTGACAGAATTTTGTCATATGTTGGAATCTCATGAGTCACTTTGGTTAACAGCTCAGTGAGGGAAGGAACCAGTGAATGGAACCAGGGGTTGTCAGGCTGATCTAATTATTCACAGGCTTAGACTCTCTCCCCTACCACTCATGGCCCCTCTTGCCAGATGACGCTCACTACTTACTCAATAGGTTACAATATGCTCGTGAGGATTTTATGTTTTTGAACCTAATATGGTTTATCCTCAATTTTAAGCCATTCCCCTCCCCCCATCCCTTACCCCTCATTCATAATGTCTCACTTCTTTCCACTAGTCTGCATAAAGAAAATGGTTATCCTGGTTAAGGACCACATATGAGGGAGAATATGCGGCGTTCGATTCTCTGTTCTTTTGAGTGTTCGCTTAGTAAGATCTGCTCAAAGTCAGACCATTTTTTCTTAAATTTTGATATATCATTTTTCCTTTCAGCTGAGTAAAATTCCATCGTGTAAATATACCACAGTTTCTCTGTCCATTCCTCCATGGATGGGCATTTGGGTTGATTCCAATACTTAGCTATTATGAATTGAGCTGCTATAAATATA
>PVHP010040335.1:0-16466 GCA_004024765.1 Zapus hudsonius | reverse complement strand
TGAATGCACCATATGGATCTCCATCACTTAGCTGACTGATGAAAATGTCCCTGCCACCCACAGAGGTACACCCACGCCCTCGCACACGTGCGGCCCAGTCAAGAGGTGGAGGACAGCTGCTGACAATCCAGCCTGAAGACAGTATCAAGTGGGAGCCATGACAGATGGCTTCTCTGGGAACCCTCTGAGCAGGCTGTCCTCTGCTGCGTGAATTAGGTGCTGGGGACAGAGAGAACAATTCTGTGTCGAGAAGCCATCTGCACTGCACTGATCTTGCCAAGAAGTGTGGGAATCAGCAGTTGACATTGCAGAAGAGAAAATTGGACCTGGGCCCCTCAGTAGCTGTCATGGGCATTTAGTGTGAGATGCCTCAGTCCAGTGGGAAAGCCCCTGATGACCTGGATCATTGGGTGCTAAGCCCTCAGGTGTCCTCTGGCTCTGTCCTCCTTCCTCTGACCTCAGGGAGGTCAGGCAGGCAGCTAGACAAGCGGCCACACTTCCAGTACCATAAGCTTTCTACTCCCAGAGGATGAAATGCTGAGCATTTAGAGGCTTGGAAACACACACGGATATAGTCTTCCAGCTCTAGAGATGGGCTCCATGGGCTGAGTTCAACTGTGTTCAGAGCTGTATGACTTCTGGAGGCTTCCGAGGAACGTCATAGTTAGAGGCTATGCCTGCTTCTCTAAAGGCTCTGTCCCCTTTTTCAAAGGACATTGCTCCAAGGTGACCAGCCATCCATTTCTACCACAGAATTCTTTTCCTGACTATTACCTCTTCCTCCAGTCTCCTGGGGGGAGAATATCCAGAGACATTGCTCCCTCAGCAACAATGCATAAAGGAGAAAGAAAAAAAAAACTGTCTCCCTCTGGTGCAGTTCACACCCCCTAACCTATGGACAGATCCAGAATGAGCACCGAGGAAGAACCCAGTGGGTAGGGGACAGAGAGGAGGGAAACGGGGACACCTTCACAAGATTTGCTCATACAAGGTTTATGCTTACTCATAATAAAGATATTAATTAAATCAAAAAGCTTTTCACACCACTTGGCCCATGTAAGAATGTAAAGTTACTAATGTGTATAAAGTCACATTTTTTACACAAAGTAACAGGTTGTGGAAAGTGAGAAGTCGATACATTTGAGGGCAGAAGAAAGATAATTACTGATCTGCCACAAGCTATACATGTTGATACCCTGAGGGTGTACAGCAGAGAGTTGGGTGGGCTTCAATTTTAAGGACAATAGACATACAGGACATAAAATAGCAACAAACAAAAACACTCAATAGGATCCCAAAGTCTCATGAAGACGTGTGCCCCAACTGTACACATGGGTGTCCTTTGAAAATGGTAGAAATACTGCCAAAATTTCAAAGAACATCTATATGTTAAAAGCTCCTTTGTTTCTGGAACCAGATGAGTCTGTAGCAACTCTAACTGCCATGGTCTGGCTCTAAGCAGGGGACATCTGAATTCATGAATTGATGGGTCACAGGTTGAAGTTAGCCCAGTAGCACCCCTGAATAGGGTCCTGTCAATTTCCCTCAGCAAGTATCTAGTTGAGAGAAATAAGGGACCAGCAGCAAAGCAAAGTTGCAAGGGACTGACAGAGAACTCCCCCCTCTCTCAAGTTCAAATCCCACCATGCACTTCTCTCATTTTCCAGAACAAATTATGTCTCATTCACCTTTTTATCTGCCTTTGCCCTGAGCCATTCATTCACCCGAGTACCTCTCTCTGCTTTTTTTTTCTCTGACTATTAAATTCTACCTTGTATTTCAATTCTGAGCTTAAAGGCCTTCCAGGGGAAATTTACCTCCATCCTCTGCAAGTGACATTAATCATTCCCAACCCAGAACGCATAAACTGCTGTAAGTGGCCCCACATTTAAGTCATTTATTTTGCCTCCAGAGCCATTGAAGAACTACTTCTTAACAATATCTGACCCAAATAAGCTGTGCCATTTAATGAAAGATGTTTTCCACACGTGATAGAAGGAAAACCAACCGAAAATCTTTACCTTCAGAACGACGAGGCCTAAACAATCTCTTCTGTAAGAAGCATCTGGCAATTTTGCACGAGCAGATTCCAGATTCTAACATCCCAGAATCAAAATCAGCAGAGCTGTGGTGAGTCTCTGGGGATATCATTTTAATATGCAGCTAAAGTTCAAGTGGCCTGTGATAGAAGGTCCTGGATTATATTTTGAGATTCCTTGTCTCCAAAAAGTAGAAGTCCCTATGAATATGTGCCCAGAATTATCTCCCCGATAAGACTCACTTTTAGTGAATAATTTTCTTGATGACTGAGTTGTTCCATAGTGTTGAGGCAGGGTGTGAAAAAGATAGAGTCCTTAGGAGCACAGCACAGTGGCTGTTTTCTTAGCCTGCACAGGGCCCTGAGCTCAATCCTCAGTTTTTAGTCCTTAAACTAGAATCCAATGTAACAGTTCAGATCACACATCCCTTACCACTATCCATACTGGCCTGCTCATGGCTTGACCTGTATATCTCTGCATAGATTTCTTAAAGATTAATGTAATAGGACTTCACCTGTACACAAGTGAAGAAGGAACAGGAAATAAACTCTAGACTTTAGAAGAGCTTCCATTCTTCCTTTCCAGATAAAGCTAATTCATGTTAAATTAAAACAATACTCCCAGCTTGGTGACACAAGCCTTTAACTCCAGCACTTGGGAGACAGAGGTAGGAGGATTGCCATGAGTTCCAGGCCAGCATGAGACTACATGGTGAATTCCACATCAAGCTAGAGTAGAGTGAGACTCTACCTCAAAAAAAAAAAAAAAGAAAGAAAGAAAGAAAGAAAAAAAAAAGAAAAAAAGAAAGCAAACACCGCAGAGTACTCACCCCAAGCAGACTGTCCTGTGATCAGCAGGATCAGCATAGAAGGGAGACAGGGTGGGCCTGTAGGGAGACAGGAGGTCACCCAGGGTGCAGCACTTGTAAAGGGTGTGTTGGGATGGTTAAACTTAAAGTGTTCTTGTAGTTCAAGCTGCACTTGGATTCTTCACGACACATAATAATCTAAGAAACCCAGACATTTTTCCATAGTTGACAAGCTCCCAAGATCCTGGTTTCCTTTGCATTTTGGTTCTTAGACGTTTTTAAATGTTTAACTTAACCCACAGTCATGGGCTACATTGAGACATTCACACATCCTTATCATTAAAATTCTCCCACCTCTTGGCTATGAACCTGTCCTTTCTCCTCTGGGGGTGCTGTCAGCAGCTGCGGAGGGAAATGGATTGGAAGTTGTCACTGTGAGGGCTGGCTTTGCTGTCTCAGGGTGGTTCCACAGAGCTGGGGGTGAGGATGCTCTCCGGACACAGACGCGAGCAGATGTGTATCGTGTATCCATGTGTCATTTATTGAATGGGGAGCGCTTGCATTTATAGAGAAAAGAAGCCAGGAGGATGAGGAGCAGGGGAGGGCAAGGGGATTGGTCGGGCAGGGTGGTGAGTGGGCATCCTGCAAGGGGATAGGTGAGTGCAGACAACCTGTGGATACCTAATTTGTATAATTGGGGGGCCTGAGCTGTGGGAAGTATGTGATTCTAACCACGGTCAGTGGGGATGGGTAAAGAGAAATTTGTCACTTGGGTCTAACACCCATTGCCAGTCATGCTGAGGTGAGAACGCTGGGTTCCTGTGGCTTGCTTAGGGGGGTCCGGAGTTTTAGGGTTGATGATGGAGCTGGCGAAATGCCTACCGGATTACCGGGGTTTCAAACCTGTTCAAACATCATTAACTCTTTGTCCTCCGTGACCCAATTAGCAGCAGTGCCCAACATGAACCCCCCCCCTCTCTCTCTCTCTCAAATAATCCTTCCTGCATTCATGTCACATAGATTTCATTATTCTCATTTTCTCCTCTCTCCACTCCTTGTACAGCTTTTCCTTCCCTTACAACATCTTTTCTACTACATTTAAAAGAAATTTAACATAAAATTAATGTATCCTCCCATATTATTATAAATGTAATACATTATGTATGTAATATATAATGTATTAAATACACATACACATAGATATCTGCATTCCTCGTGATCCAGACTAGGAACAAGATAGCTTTCTCCTCTAGGAACTGGCCTGGCCCACAGACACATGGGTGCCAATCCGACTACCCTAGCAGGCCTAGACCTCATGCCTGGTTCATTCTCATCCAAGATGTTTGCAACAACACTCCTGATGCTTCTCAACTTTTCCTGCACCTGGCACCCATGGGCCCCTTTAAAAATCTCAGGCTCCCCTCCCCGTTCCCAGCATGGCTTGGAATGGAGAATTTCTTTTTTGCTTGGGTGGTTTCCTGCTTTACTGTTCCTCTTAAAGCTTCCTAAAATAACATTTATAATTCCTTCTTCCCCTGAGTCTGAATTCTCTATTCATTGTTAACATGAACTTAGACTTGAGAGCTACTGGTGTGGAAGCTGTAATCCCACAGAGCTCTGCAGGGATCTCTCCTCTGTGAGAAGATGTGAGCTTCTTGTCTTTCTGGGCTTGCCTTATAATGAATTCCAATTCCATAGTGTTTATAATGCCCTTCTTTACAGCTGAATAACATTTCATCATGTACACAAATGGCATTTTTTTATTTATCTGTTCATAGACATCTAGGCTTGCTCCATTTCCTGGCTACCAAGAATTGTACAACCAGCAACCTGTGTGTACATGCATGTCTGTGATTGCTGAGTGTGTCCTACGGCAGTGTACTAATTCTCCTTTGTATTTTCAGGAACACCAGTACTGATTTCCATGGGAGCTGATGACATTAGACTCCTATCACCGGGGAACACAGGTTCCTACTCCACAATATCCTCATCAGCATTTGTTATTTGTCTTCTTTCTTTCACTATAATTTTTTTCCCAGTTTAATTGTAGGAAATGTTCCATGGGCTGCTGAGAATAATGAGTGCTTTGTTTCTGTTGAATGAAATATTCTGGATTCTGTTTTAAGTCCATTTGATATGTGGCATCATTTAACTTTATTATTTCTTTGCTGATATTTAGCTTGGATGACCTGTCTAGAGATGAGAGTAGAATGTCAAAATCTCTGCTATCATAGTATCAGAACCTATTGGCCCTGTCGCCTGCATTAGTGCTTGTTTTATAAAATTGGGAGTCAATATTTGAGACATAAGTGTTTATGAGTATTAAATCTCAATGGATTACTTTTACTAATATGCAGTGACATTCTGCACCCTTCTAGCTAATTTTGGCTTAGTCTACTTTATCAGCAGGTATCAGAATAACTATGCTAGTATGTTTTTGAATTCTCTCTCTTCCTTTCACTTGGTTTATTGTAATCTTAGAAAGGGAGATGCATGCTTTTGGCCCAATACATAGTAAGTTCTAATTTATTTTTTGTTTTTTAATCACTTCAACTGATCTTCAACACAACTTTAATTGTGGAGTGAGGCCATTACAGTCAAGACTTTTATTGGGAAAGTTTCAATATTTCCAATGATTTTGTGGCTGCTTTATCTGGTTGGTGAGAATACTGATATTTTGAATTGATTTTTTTTTTAATTCTTCTAAGTCCCCCATGGCCACAGGCATGGTATTCTGCTTTATTTTTTTTTAATTTTTTTATTGTCCATAATGAGTTACACATTTAGTGGGCAAACAATGAGTTGTTATCCCCAATTCCCCACTGCCCTCCCCTCCCCCCTCCACTGGATAACCTCCTCCACGGGTCATCTGGATCAGTCCTTGTGACAGGGGACCATGGATAGCCTAGTATTCAGCCAGGTTCTCCTGTCCATACCTCTGGATAATCTCCCCCACCAGGGCTCTCACAGTCTTTCCGCCCCCTCTTCCGCATAGTTCCCTGAGTCGTGGTGGATGAGTAATAATTTTGCTTTAAGGTTGTGAGCTTCGGGGTCTTTGTGTCGAAAATCGTTGGTTTCTGTTCCACTGGCTAATCCTGTGTTGATTTAATGGCTGTGGCTGTGGGACCCTTGTTCATCTCATCATTCTCTGCGGAATTCCATTTGGATCCTCCATTGTATGACTGTGGTGGCCCCTCTCTTGCCAGAATCTCAGCTATCAGCCTATGGTCGGTTGGTAGGATTAGGTGAGCCCCAGCACTCTCACTGCATCCTGAAAGATAAAAACACAATCTCCATCGGAGAGTGAGATCAGTGTAGGTTAACAAATATACACAATTTTGGATTACCAGGATTCGATTTTTAGTAGCCTCCCTATCAATTGGTCCCATAGTGCATCTTGTCTTGGGAGCCTAAGAGTACAGGATCCTGTGCCTAACGCCCTGAATTCCAGGTTCCAGACAAGGGGACCCCCTCACTAAGTGGAAAATTGGCCAAATTGAAAGCTGTTGATTGTCTCCCCCAGGCCCAGGCTCTTCCATTACACAAGTGCTCCTTTCTTGGTTTGCTGCTCACTCCTATTAGGAGTTGTGGTCAGCCTACTCATAACCACCGATTGTGTTTCCTGTCAATGGTCTCTGTTTACTCCAGCTGTCGTTGATCATTTTCCCCTGGCAGACTGTGCAGTGTCTTCCAGCACTACACTAACTGCCTTCTGGGGGCTGGATACCATTCCGGACGTTGAAGGGTTTCTCGATGCTGATCAATGCAGTCTGTGGTTTCTTCAGTAACAGGGTTTTGCCTCAGGCCTGGGGAGGGCACTCAAGAGCTTTGACAGAATTCTGTCTTGTTGTTGGAATCTCATGAGTCCTTTGGTCAACAGCTCAGTGAGGGAAGGAACCAGTGGTTGGAACCAGGGGTTGTCAGGCTGGTCTAATTAATTGAATTAATTTTTGAAAATAGTATATTTTATTTTTCTCTCCTTTAAGCATTGAGTATTTCTGGGTTTGACACACAGAACATGGTAGTTCCCTCATGAAATTTGTTCTTTCCTCAGCTCTTGTGATTTACACTGTCTCTCTATCTGCATGAAATTTTCTTTTAGGCATCTTCTGCACTGGTGGCCTAGTGGTCATGAAATGCCTTAGTTTGTGCTTGTTCTGAGGTATCTGTATTTCTCCATGAATTTGAAAAGACAGCATGACTAGATATAGCAATCTGCATTGGCAGTGACATACAGTATTTACAATACCGGACTCCATGCTTTCCCAGGATTCAGGGCTCCTCCTCAAGGACTGCAATCCTGGTATGTTTGTCCTTGTAGCTGACTTAATGTGTCTCTGTATAGCTTGTTGCATTGTTTCTTTCTTTGGATGTTTGGCTTCTTTACTACAATACATCATGAAGAGGTTTGTTTTTGATATGGTAGGCTTGATCCCAGGGATGCAGAGTTGGTTCATATGGAAATCAATCAACACAATCCACTACCTTAATAAACTTAACCACAAAAACCACATGGTCACTCAATCAATACAGAGAAGCCTTTGACAAAATCCAACATCATTTCATGATCAAAACACTTGAAAGACTTGGAATAGAGGGCCTATACCTGAACATAATCAAAGCCATATACAAAACTCCTAAAGCCCAAATAATACTCAATGGGGAAAGACTCAAGGAGTACCCACTAAATTCAGAAACAAGAGAGGGGTGCCCACTCTCACCACTGCTCTTCAACATAGTCCTACAAGTTCTAGCCAAAGCAATAAGACAGGAGAAAGACATAAAAGGTATACAAATTGGAAAGGAAGAAGTGAAACTATCCCTTTTTACTGATGACATGAGCCTATACATAACTGATCCAAAGAATAGTATCAGTAAACTCCTGAAGGTGATAAACTCCTTCAACAAAGTGGCAGGATACAAAATTAACACAAAAAAATCAGTAGCCTTCCTGTATGCAAATGACATGCATACAGAAAAAGCAAATCAGCGAAATAGTCCCATTTTCAATAGCCACAAACAAAATTAAATACCTTGGAATAACACTAACCGAGGAGGTGAAAGACTTGTATAATGAAAACATAAAAACGCTCAAGAAGGAAATTCAGGAAGATGTGAAAAAGATGGAAAGATCTCCCTTGCTCCTGGATAGGTAGAATTAATATTGTGAAAATGGCAATACTTCCAAAATATATATACAGATTCAATGCAATACCAATAAAAATACCAGCTTCACTCTTAGCAGACATAGAAAAATAATCTCCAATTTATTTATTTATATCCAAAGCCATCCTTAGTAAAAGAAGCATGTCAGGCAGTATCACCATACCCAACCTAAATATTTACTACAAAACCATCTTTACAAAAACAGCATGGTACTGGCACAAAAATATACAGATAGAACAATGGAACAGAATTGAAGACCCTGCCCTAAGCTCAAGCAAATATAGTTACTTAATATTCAACAAAGATGCCAACAATGTTAACTGGCATAAAGATAGCATCTTTAACAAATGGTGCTGGACAAATTGGATAAATACTTGCAAGAAAAAGAAACTAGATCCTCTCCTCTCATCATGCACAAAAATCAACTCCAAATGCATCAAAGACCTCAACAAAAGACCTGAAATTCTGAAAACCCAGGAAGAAATCATTGGGGGAACTCTCTAAGAGAGAGGAATATGGAAAAACTTCCTGAACAAACCTCCGATAGCCCAGGATGTGCAACAATCATTTAACCAATGGGATCTCATCAAGCTAAAAAGCTTCTGTACAGACAAGCATACCATACACAAAGCCAATAGACCCCCATCAGGTTGGAGTTAATCTAAATAGCTCTTGGATTTTTATGATTATTTCTTTCTTGAGATTTGGTGGTTTTATTTTTTTCTACAATTCCATGGAGTAGGTACTTCATACAGATAAATATTTATGTGCTTGTTTGCTTATTTTTATATCAGCTACAATTCTATCCAGGGATTCTTGACTTTGGTTTCTTATCTGTTCTAGAATTCTTAATCTTTGTGGTCATACTTACTTGTCTTAGTTTCCTTGGTTATCAGATACAATATGACCTCTTTCTTGTCCTCTGTCCCTGGCCTCTCTTCTGTACTGAGTTGTGTTTATTTTTACTATTTTCCAGGTTTTAAAAAAAATTTCAAACAATTGTATTTTTAATTCAGTTGTATTAAATGCAATATAAAATGATGAATATTTTGTGATATTCTTAAATGACATGTGAAGATGTATACTATTTTAGCTACATTTCAATACGATTTCATATATCTTATATACCCAGAATCACTCAATGTAACCAACTAAACAGCAATAACTAGTACAATAGAAGTGAAATAATAAAGATTACTGAACTAACTCATAGACAAAATAGATCTAAATTGAAACATAAATTAGATGAGACAAAAACATGAATGGTAAGATGGCAGACAAAATAGTTATATGCATAATAATATTCATGAAGTATTATTAGATGACAATTACATAAATCCCTTTGCTTCCAAGGTGGGTGAGGAAACAACAGGTTACCTATTCTTCCAATCGTCAGGTGAGTCAGTAGGTAGATGTGAGACTGATGAGAATTGAGAGACACATAGATGACTGATTGGTGAAAAGCGACATCCAGTTGGACAGATGATAGATAATTGATTGATAACTATAGGTGAAAATATTTGTGTACATGTAACTCACAGGACAAAGAGATGGAGGAAATATTACCACACTAATATAAGCAAGAAAGATTATATATATATTAACAGCAAGGCCATTCAGTGCCAATATAGGACATAAAAATACTTGAGCAAAGTCCATCAGCAGATTGGGCAAAGGTAAGGATTCACAGGGTGTTGTAATGATGTTACCTGAGTGCCTCATTTGGTAAATCATTGTTTGGTCCAGTTTCCTTCTGGTTAGAAAACAAATGAAATGTTCAGTGCTGTGCTTATAAGAAACTGTTTCATTCAGACGTTAAGGATTGCATTACTTGTTCTCATTTTAAACTGCATTCTCACGCTTTCCTCAAGGCCAAACTCTGTTGTTTTTTGCTCTTTGATTTTTTTTCTCTCACATTGTGCAAGATTCTTGCTGGGTATTTTTCCCAATCAGTGTACCCTTAATGCTCAGTAAAAGCACTGAGTGATAGTTCAGACTTCAATTTAACCCTTTCCTGCCAGGACCATAGAATGTTAAACCATTAATTTTAAACATAAAAACTATTTATCACATGAAGTAATCATGAGATGCCAAACGTCTGCTATATTCTTTGCTTTCCCTTTGGTGTCTATTTCAAAAGTGACATAGCTCAATAGCTTTACCACAGTGACCTTAAAGATAAAACATATGCTTCATAAATCTTTGCATTCCTCCCAGCTCTTGATGTGCGGTGACGGAAATCACTACGTATGTGATGGATGATAAATGAATACATTATTGTGTTAATAAAAGCAGTCTGTGAGCTTTGGATGTTTTGCTTGTCTCATACCCAAGTCTTTACATAATCAAAATGCTGTCTGTTAGAGTGATCTATTACTATACTTTATTTAAAAGCAAGGGTTCCATTTTAATGGTGTAGAAATTACTTGGTAAATGTCCAGCTTCCCAGGGAAAGAAACTCTAATAAGATTGAAATTTTCCCAAGATTATACACTTAATAGGTTTTGTACTTGAGGTGCTACAAATCCATTACTCATGCCACTGTATTACCTTGTTTATCTTATGCAAAATCACTAACTCAGAGATTACATGAAACATATTATGAGCTATATATTGAGTAGATGTATGCGTTTGCTGTCTACAATTAAGATATATATTCAGTGTCGCACAACAAAACTGAATTAACTTGAATTGAATACAAACTATTTATTACCTGAAGCAATCATTAGTTGTCAATATCTGACTTGAAGAAACTGAGGAACATATTTTTCCCTTCACAAGGCAATAAAGACTGTTTGTAATTTATCAGTCCAGTAACATCCTAGATGCACAAGCATGAAAATATCTCAAGTTCTGTCTGCACTCTAACAATAATCTCTAAAGATTAAAGGCTTAATCAAATAAAGGATTGCTTTCATTTGAACTACAGGAGTGTGTTTTACGCATAGAGTAAAAGAAAGGCAGGTGTTTTGATTTTCAGGCTTTAACATTTTCTCTCTTTGATCTAATTGCTCTCAGGGAATTTCTCTTTTAATTCGTGTTTTAAAATAATGTTTCCCATTTGTTTCTGTAACATATGAAGAAGCATTAGAGCTAGGGTCTGAAGAAAAATGAGTGGCTTAATTTTCATTCATTAAACTGGAAATAATCATGCACATTAAAACGACACAAAAGATAACCCAGGGATCCCAGCTGCCACTGGGCACAGGCTGTTCAGAAAGAACAAACTGAATCTCATGTTTCAAAGTGTACTAAATGCATCCAAGTGTGTCTCACCACGATAAGTTATAACTCTTAGATTGTGAACAGAGTACTATCAGAAAATTCAAGTGGCAGAATTATTCACATTGTGCCAGGTCTGTAAGATTTCAGGACGCTTGCTCAACAAACCCACTTTGTCCTGAGTTCTTAAGATCTGAGAGGACACGTCTCCTTCTCACTTGCATTGAGTGACTGTGCATAGATTCAGTACTGAGACTTCCCATGGTAAAACAGGTCAGATGGAAGTGCCAGGTTCAGCTGCCAGTCAGACCCGGTCAGCAAGAGCAACTCGCAAACCAAAGTGTCTCAAATGATGGTCACCGGCAGACCAGGCAGTGTGACAGTGAGGAGTGAGAGTCTAGTCCCCAAAAAGGCCCAAATAGTGAGGGTTTTTTTTTTAAAACAGAACATGTGTTCTCAATTCCCTTGACTTTCCTACAGGCAGAAAGTCACCAACAAGTCGGCTTCAGGGCCAAAGGGGGCCAAGGGTCTTTCTCCAAGGTAACAAGCAGATGTGAAGAGTGTCCTTCCCAAAGGAAGGCTGAGGACACATGCTCACTGGAAATGCTGCAGTCACCATGGATTCTTACAGGACAGAAGTGACATGGAGATGCTTTCCTGGCTAATGTCCAACTGTAACCAGAGGAGTAAGAGCCCCATCCAAAACGTGCAGTAACTATTAAGTAAAGAATATTTTAAATTTAATTATAATAGAAAAATTTTTAATTTATAAAATATCAATACTATATAATTGTTATAAAAGGAATTACACAACATAACTACTTAGTCCCTGTCCTTCTGATTATCAAATCTGAATATAAATTTAATTTATATCTATAAAATTATTAAAGTATTGGTTTCAAAATAAACCAACATACCAAAATTTCTATATAATTTCAGGAAATGCCAAATATGGGTCTGTAAGAAATAGGAAGACTAATACTCTCAAAGAGTTACAACTGTTTGAGTCGCTTAGGACACTACTTTATTCGGTAATATGTAAATTAAAGACGTTAAAAACACTACAACCTAGCAATTGCCTTCTGCTCTACACATCACAAAGCACAGAGCATAAGTGAGCATCAGAAAAAATACAATATTTTTATTTCAGGATTATATATTATACAATATATGATATAAAATTGAAAGAAAACTTCAAGGCTTACCAGCAATACCTAAGTAGTGATTTATATATACAGCATATATATATATATATATATATGTGTGTGTGTGTGTGTGTGTGTGTGTGTGTGTGTGTGTATGTGTGTGTGTATTCACATGATACAGGGATGGAAATATGTTAACAATAACCAACCATGTCACCGTGAAGGAATCTTACAAATTGAAACAGTGAACCTAAAATCAGAAACATGAGTCAAATTCATGGGACCACTCAGTACATGGTCCCCAATTCTTGTGAAGTGTGCTGAGTTCCACTCAGAGAAGTGATTCCTTAGAGCTAATCGTATAGAGCTGGGGATGTGCCTCAACAGGTACCACAGTTGCTCAATGTACCTGAAGCCCCGGGCTTGGTCCCCAGCACTGCAGCAACAGGGTGTGTGGCACACACACACCTTCAGCTACTTAGCAAATTCAAAACAAGAGTCAAACATGCTCTTAAGCATAGTAATACTTATAGCTTAACTTTTTTCTTAATTTTATGAGCTAAAACAAGTAATTTTTTAATTTTTTTCTACAAGTTTTCCTTAGCTGATGGAACTGTAAAATATTACTCTGTATGTTAAAGATTGAAATGTAATTAAAACAAATTATCTTAAATTAATAGTATTTCTCAAGTTTTTAAGAAATATGCAGATCCTAGTAAATTATGGATTTATCATTATAAGCTATAGTAATATGAGAAATCAAAGTTCTATTCTGAAACTGAACGTATGTTCTCGTAAGTTGGTAAAACTTCACTGAGGAAAGCTGCAAGGTTTAGGTCTTTTATGTTAAAGTCAATGGAAATTGTCTTGGGCAGGCTCCACATTATATAGTCTGAGAAATCATTTCCTACTTGTTATCTTGCAAGGCAGTTTCATTAAATCAGGTGGAAAAAAAGAGGGGAAATTAATTTGTTTACTTGGGATAGCAAATTCTTTAAGATGTGAACTTAGTAATAGAACAAACCAAACCACTTACCTGCTTCGTTACCTGAATGTTGAATGCTGAAACCCTTAAATCTTAA
The DNA here is from genome assembly GCA_004024765.1 of Zapus hudsonius. Lineage (NCBI taxonomy): Eukaryota > Metazoa > Chordata > Mammalia > Rodentia > Dipodidae > Zapus > Zapus hudsonius. Next base: position 3,004 of record PVHP010040335.1, on the reverse strand, counting down.
CATCAAAAACAGTCTGAGTAAAAGAATGAATTCCTGATAGACGGTCTCTCTGTGTCCCCTTACCTAAAATCCTGAATTTTTTCAGTACTGTAATTGATAATTTTTTTTTTCTCTACAGCCTAACTGAAAGCTTGAAGTTCAACTTTTTTTCTCCAACAGCATTGTTCTGGGGCCTGACCGAAGGACAGAGTCTCTAACTGAGGACAGACATGACAATGTGGGCTGAGAACTCAGAGGTTCTCATAACCTTGGCTCAGGAAGCGATTTCTTCATCAGAAGCACATTTTTTATATAATCATATTTTTATAGCTTTACCAATCCTTTGGGGACAGTGAAAGATATCCAATGAAAACCAACATAACAGGTTTTAAATGCTAAGAGTTTGAAGATGGAATCTGAACTCTATTTTTGTTTCTCAATTCTTACAAGTTTTGGCATAAGCACGTCAAGTTCATAAACATCTAGTTTGAGATTCAGGGAAATTACATGTGAGTTTGCAATATTTCAGGCGAGAAGGAAGAAATGGTAAGTTCTAACATTACCTACTTAAAAGCAGTATATTAGGAAGCTCTGGAGACAAGTTCAAACGCTCCATGAATGTTGAAAAGACCAAAGCTGTCTTTTTCGTCTTCCTCCTGAACAGACTTTAATGAGCAGGATTTGGTTATCTTAACCTTTGATTTTAAATCACCTTTTAACCATGTTTATATTTCTCTAAATTCCCTCTAGTGAACGTGTTTTTCCTCCATGTTGACATAACCTTTAATGTGGATTCTCTTCTGCATGTTTCCTACAATTCTTTTTTTAAATATTTTTATTTATTCATTTTCAAGCAGAGAGAGAGAGAGAGAGAGAGAGAGAGAGAGAGAGAGAGAGAGAGAGCAACAGGGCCACCACCTTGTGGGTCTGGCTTACTGGGGAATTGAACCAGGGACCTTAGGCACTGGAGGCAAGTGCCTTAACCGCTGAGCCATCTCTCCAGCCCTGTTTCCTACAATCCTTATGCTACCCTTTGAGTGAAATGTTCTGGCTGAGTTAGGAACGTGTTCTTTGAGTTTTGCTATTTACAATGTTTAGCAAGAGCTGTGTGTCTTCTTTTTTTGTGTGTGGTGGTTTTTTGCTCTCCTGTCACTTGTGAATGTAAGTAAAGAAAATAAAGCCAAGGAGATTCTTCTACCTTCTTCACACCTTCACCAAGGAGGAGGGTCTCATACTATGTTAATTGTGGAAAGAAACCTGTTAGCAAAAGCCTTCTGTCTTCATGACTCGTCCTCACGGCTACTCTACTGTTGGCTCTGCCATCATCAGCCTCACACGGCCACAGGGCGACATCACTAACTCCCCTCCAGACCACCAGCTAAGTTATCACACAGCCATTGGACCCTCACTGCTGGCACCACCTGTCCCACCACACAGCCTGGCACCTTGTATCAGCAAAAGATGCCTTTTAAGAAATGACAAAAGGCACAGGGTTTCAGATATTGGAGTTAACATATTCATACAGTAAATACAACTTTGTACTCAAATAAAATTAACTAGCATCCCAGACAGTGATCAAATTCCCGAGAAAACAAAGAATGAAGAAATTCTTTAATTTCTAGTAAAGAAGTTACATTTACCATAAGATGTTCAGGGAAATAGAATAAAGTCCCATGAGAGAAGTAGATAAAGGGTCACCATATTAGCTGGGAAAGACACCTCACGTCCCTTTAATCTGTCTTTCCCGAAGTATGCTAATCTCTAAGTACATATTAATACATCTTAAAATTCAATTCGACTTCAGGTTTATATAAGAAATGAGCTGTAATGCTTAGTTTAAGGCTAGAGTTCGGTTCTCTGAGTAAAATGGTTAAAAAATTATACCAGAGCAAAGATGACTTTCTCATACTAAAAGGGCTTTTTGTTTTGTATTTGATGACCAATGTTGAAATATAACCGTAAAGAAAAGGGAGAGAGAAATGCTATCACTTGGACCGTGGCTATAACTTCATCATAGGAAGCAGCCACAATGCCACAGGTTTCTAAACTGCTGGGAACAGCACTGACAAACTGTATTTGTTCATCAGATGCCAGGATATTTCCAGAAATTGTTAAATATAGAAACAAAAGTTCAGTGTTGATCTTTAGAAAAAGAAGTTGTCTCCAAGTTGGTAACCTAGAGAAAATAAATCCTTCTGAGAATATGAGGCATTTTCCTCTACTCTTGGTATCGTTTTAAAACTCCTGACAAGAATTTAAAAAATCTGCAACTCATTATTATAAATCTTCAATGTGATAAAATTCTGCTTTAGCAATTTAAAACAAAAATAGCCTAGCATCTGTCCATTCTGTCTTATGCCCAGGATTTTTCAAGATAGAAAAAAGACATATGTCCCCACCAAAACCTAAACCACGGGCTTTTAAGCCAGTCCTGATATTATATGCCTGGTTTGTTTTATAATGTCAATTCTGTGTGTTTCCTATTTCCTTCACTTCTACTTCATATTTTTTAATATTTTATTTATTCATTTTCAAGCAGAGAGAGAGAGAGAAAGAGAAAGAGAGAGAGAGAGATCACCAGGGTCACCACCTTGTGGGTCTGGCTTATGTGGGTCCTGGGGAATTGAACCCAGGGCCTTAGGCACTGGAGGCAAGTGCCTTAACCGCTGAGCCATCTCTCCAGCCCTCTACTTCATATTTACATGGCTAATATTTATATTTTTATTTTCACTGCTTCAATACACAGTAGCATAATTTATCAAATATGAACTATTTTTCTCTGATCAGAACAGATGTATCTTATAATTTACTAATTGGCTTTCACTGTAGCATATGAAAACCTTACCTGGTCTCCATCTCTGCTTTCTGACGCAGATCTCTTTCAGCTTGTGTCTGGGTTCTCTAGAGGAGCAGAGCCCACAGAATGAATTATAGTTGAAAATGAAAGGGTGGGATTTATTGGATGAGCTCATGGCAGTCACACAATAGCAGTCTGCAAGCCTGAGAGTCAAGGAACCAGTAGATG